>VOPJ01014929.1:7500-148814 GCA_014673585.1 Semibalanus balanoides | reverse complement strand
AGCGGCGGAAGCCGGTGGCGGGCGGGAGGGACGCGTCCCGCACAGTATTATTGGAGCTCAACTAATCTCCTTACTGCGTTGTATGAGAAAACAAATCATCTTCAGAATATTCTTCCAGCTTCAGGAAAATGGGGTTGCCATTAGCGTGAACAAATCATCAGTGATATACAGGCGCGGATCAACGGAATTTTACGGTCAGGGGGGGGCGCCCAATAACAAAAAGTTGCGCCCTCCGGGCGCACCCTATGGGTGGGTGCGCATAGAAAGAGATATCCCGGTTCAGTGGGGGGGGGGCGCGCCCAAGCGCCCCTGGACCGCCCCTGATATGATACATATACATATACATTTAGCCTAGTATTTAGATACAGCATAGTACAAGCAAATACATTAGGCCGTAGCGACGAGAATTGCCAGGCCTGGCCTTAACCCGGCGCCTGCACGAGCGCCGGTTTGCCAGATGTAATGTTCACGGGCTTGCATTTTTGGTAAGACTTAAGGTATGGTCCACACAACACCCGCTTCCCATTTGGAAAAATTTCAAGTGTTATGTCCATACAAATCCGCTCCGACATTCCTAAACAAACTAAAGGGAGCATGTCACCTAATACCCTTTCTTTTGATCAAATATTGGAAGGTCATGTCCCCTCAAAAACAACTCGCCTTTTCTAAAAAAATGTCACCAAAGAGTATTTAGACGCTCGTCTTCTCAGTGCTATAACGGCCAACCATAGGCTTTGATTCTTACGAAAGTTTGGCGCCATGTAGAGGTCGTAAGGTGTCAGGAAACGGTAATAAAGCAGACGTGATTCGCGCCATTTTTTTGGGTCCACCTAAAACATTTGAAAGCGAATGTCCACCAATGTCGTTTTTGAGCGTATATGTGTGCGCTTCACAGAGGCCCGATTCTCAAGAGGCTCTACCGGCAGGCTCGGAAAACAGCTCGTTAATTATAGCGAGTGGGACAGGGTGTCGCGCGGCCGTCAGCAAATGGCCAGTATAAACAGAGACGTTCATTCATGGCCCTCTCGCAGAGGGGTAGGAGAACCGAAAATCATCACCCAGGCCCGTACTCAGCCCATGTATTTTGACAGACGTGGTAGCGAGCGCTAATTAATGGGTCCCGCCCTGACAACTACCGGCACCGGCACCGTTGCTAGAACTACCGGCACCGTTCTAGCTGCTCGCGGTAGTGTCTTGACCGCTCTGCGGAGGTTGAGATAAACTGAATTCCTCATCGTTCATCTAAGATATTTTGGTCATTATGCAATAACATGGAAATTTGCTAGCGTTCTATCGCGGCAGATATTTCATAAATAGTTTGATTTAAGCGCATTGTCTTATTGCAAATTGACCAATCTGTTGCAGAAAAATGTAGACATGTATGGGAAACCTGTTTCGATGAAAATCACTCGCTTGTCTATCCAAGGAATCTCTGAAAATTTGACTTCATTCGGTGCATTCAATAAGCTTAATTGTTTGAAGAAATGTGCGAAGTTTTGCACGGTTTATTGGCAATACCTCATTCATCATTTTATATAATTTAAAATAAACGGCACCATTGCTAATGAGGAGCCACCGGCACAGTCCCAGAAAATTGCATCATGAACTGACTGTTAGCAAACGAGAAATCGCGATCTATGTTTTCACATAGGCCCCTATTATAAGCGCCGTGAAGCGCACCCTTAAAGTCAGCAATAATCGCCCATGTAGTAAATAATCACCTTTATATCTTATCCATCACCAAACCAACAGCACACACCGTACTAAAAAAAATGCCCCGCATGCGTTAACAAAGCCCACTACCACCACCCTCCGTGCCAAGTCAAAAAGACGCCACCTGCACTCCTCGGCCCATCAACATGCGTCTTTCTTCCGTTGCTCGGCGTCACGGCAGGTCTGGGTCGGGCCAAATTGCCATGTTATCTGGGAAGAGAGCCATCCAAGCCAGCCGGTCCGTCGGTTCGTCGGTAGCGACGGACGACAGAGGCTCGTCGCTACCGACGACCTGGAGATGCCAGCTGGCAGAGGACGGCTGGGCGGCGCCGGAGGGGCGGGGGGGGTCTGAGAGGCACGGGACAGGACGGTGTTGTTTATGAGTGGGACGGGATCGGGAGATACGGGATCGGGAGAGACGGGATCGGGAGAGACGGAATCGGGTAGGAGACGGGATGGCATGGGACAGGATGGACTGGGGATGGGATGGTGATGGGGATGGGGAATGGGAATGGGAAGGGGATGGGATGGGGATGGGATGGGGATGGGGATGGGGATGGGATGGATGGGGATGGGATGGGGATGGGATGGGATGGGGATGGGGATGGGGATGCCAAAACTATCATGCCAAAGTTGCAACACTTTGGCATGATGTGTATTATATTTACGTGTGCCTGAAGCGATTGGAAACCCTACAACCACATACAACCCTGCAAACCTTACACAGCTTTGTACGTAATCAGTAACAACTGTAGCTGCACGTCAGAGATGAAAAGTGAAAGCACTTGATAACACGTATTCATGGGACATGCAATTCACTGATTCAGGTATTGGACAGATACGGGGAACATAAGTTGATGCTCATAAGTCGTGCTTCGAAAAATATATTGACTTTAAGACCTGTCTGTTTAGTTTCGGTTCATAAATGACGTATCTTCTCTCCAAAACATACATCGACATTTTGTACCCACCTAAAGCCGGTCAGCTCGGACTTCCTAGCCCACTACACAACACAACACCCGGGTCATGAGCACGGACTCTGTACTGGCGTGTGTCCTTTCAAATCGACCATCGTCGTGGCGCGAACCCTACGTTTGTTCAGTTACACTACACCCAGACACCAACAACTATCCCCCACCCACCCTCATCCTTCCCCTCCCCCCCCTCATCCTTCCCATCACCCACCCCAGTGTTCTAGGATTGCCTTAAAGGCAGTGTGCAGAGGGAAAAATTCAGTCCGAAAATCAGGAAAAAGAGTGGAAAATTATACCTCAAAAGAGCCTTTTTCAATAATTTACCCATTTTGCTTTTAAACAAAACTTTATGAACTTTCTGGCTTTTTACTTATGAAAATAAATGAGTGAAAAATAACATAAATTGAAAAAGAGTGGAAAATAGCCCTTCAAATTGGGCAAAAGGAGTGAAATATGATATCTTGTAGGGTGTCGCTTTACACCCAAAATTTCCAATCCTAGGACACTGCCCCACCCTCATCCTTCCCCTCCCCCAACATCACCACCACCACCACGACCGCCAGTGTCTACAAGACAAGACATACATCTCTATGCCAATGTCCCAGCACCATAGCTGCAGCCCAGAGGCCGGGCCAGGGCCAGGCCCATATCGAGCCAACCACTATCAGGCATAGCACCGGCATCGCTGTTACAGTCCTTGCCAGCATCCAGCCACGAGTATGTCTGGTAACACCTAGCATCGAGCCACGAGCAGGGGCCGATCCAGGGGGGGGGGGACAAAGGGGTAATTTCGCACCGCTTTACGGCGCTTAATAGCATGTACCTATACTGTTACAGGAAAATCAGCATTACAAATGCTGAAAGGGTTTAAGTACATACAGAAAATGGGGTATAATAAAATGGGACATATTTTATCGACATTTCTAACGAACTCCCCACTCAAAATTATCGTCGACGCCCTGCGTACAGTTGCAGACGGGCTGACGATGCGCGTCCCTCCCCCTCCCACCAACCCCCCTCCCCCGTTCACAACTTTCTCGCTGACGGCTGATGGCCTGCTAACGCCCCCCTCTCCCCATCCCACCCGCTCAACAACTTTTTGAAATATGCCACTAAATTAGCTCCCCCCCCCCTGAAAAGGTCACGGGTCAAAGGTCATCCGCCCCTGGCCACGAGTACGTCTGGCACGCTCAGTGACCGCGACGTTCTGGACGCCGACAGTCGACGGGCCTTCTTAGCCAAAACTGGACAAAACCGAGCTGACATACGCTCGTATTGCTAAGCACGAGACTACAATTCAGTGAAACGCCTCTTTCAATGGGAATCTGAGCGTAGAAGTTAAGACTAGTAACGGTCCTACGGATTAGAATGGAGGAAATCCGTTAAAAGATTAACGGATTTAGGTAAGGTGCCGAGTTTGATACACATCCAAACGGATGATATGTACGTCTCAGTTTAAACACAAGCTCGGCAGCTTTCCAACTACATTTCGTTCAATATAAAATACAATATATAATAATGTTAAAATCAAACCAGAACGCTTGCAGAGTTCCCAAAAAAACATTATTGACATTTTATTTTATTTTTTATTTTATTCAACTGTATCACCAACGGGATGGACCCAATGACAGGCGAAGTCAAAATAGTTAAAAACACATACACAAAACATGCACAAACAAGCAACAAAAAGTGGTTTGCATAAAAAAGGACAATCGCATAAAAGAAAACATTAAGAACGCGTATACGCGTCACGCTAAACCATTCATGCAGTCCATCCAACTGCTTCCTTACATACTTTAGCACCTGCCGCTTGAAGGAGCCATGGCTATCATCGAAGCATGTCGGCCGGGACACTCTCTTATCTCTTAGGAAGACGTTCGAGCTCATCGGCAATGCGAGTGAACATGTCCATTCTTACAATATGTGACACGAGGGAGGTAAGGCACATGAAGCAGGTTTTGTTGGCGGGTGGTCTCGATCGGGGGGCACGTGCAGAGAGAAAACTTTCGAAGCAAACCGCGGGGGTGTCCAGTTTGGCTGCGAATAAAAGCCACGTTTTTGAGAAAAGGAGATCATGCTGAATCGCCTTGCGGCTAGAGTAGGAGTAATTTTGAAGTGGTAACAGAGGGTCACGATGGGAGAGAGAAGGAGCATTTCCGGACTGGGTGTTGTAGAGAAGCCACATAAGGAATTTGTGCTGCATTACATTACAAAAACAATCAATTTCCCATCCAGTGTCCTAGGATTGCTTTAAAGCCAGGGTGCAGAGTGGAAAATTCAGACTGAAAATCAGGAAAAAGATTGGAAAATTCTACCTCAAAAAGAGCCTTTTTCAAGAATTTGCCAATTTTGCTAAATACAAATACAAAATACAAAACTTGATCAAATTTCTTGCTTTTGACATATTAAAATAAATGAGTGAAAAAATAATATTAAAAGTGAAAAAGAGTAAAAAATCACCCTTCAAATTGGGCAAAAGGAGTGGAATATTATATATTGTCGAGTTTCGCTTTACACCCAAAATATCCAATTATAGGACACTGTTCCCACTGTGTTCCCATCAGACCTCCATTCCCGTGAAAGTCAAATTCAAACATTCACTAAATTTCGAGAGAAGCCAATATTGTCAAGTCTCGGCTTATTGTTATCACAATAAGCCGTCAAGTGATTATTGTTATTGTTATCACAATAACAATAATCACTTTATTGTTAACCCGTCCCTTCTGGATATGCAAGCAGCATTGGAGACAACCAACGACACACTTAAATCACAGTCCATAATACACCGCCATTTCAGCCATACAACAGCTGAGATTAGCAGTACAACAACTGCGATCTGGCGGAGGACCGATCAAGCATTTTACACAGTTTGCGCTCAACTATACATGTTGTTTGTTTATTAAAAGCCTGTGTCGTCTCCACGCTTGTTACTGAGCTAACGGGTACACTAACCCCACTCAGGGCAGGCTGACAGACTGGTAAAAGGTTGACCAAACGAAACAAGCTGACAATAACCATGCATCCTGCATCTCGCACGCAAACAAGCTGACCCCATCCACCCCGCCTGGCGCACTTCAAGCCTGAATCGTTTGTTTGTGAATGGTATGTATACCGCGGAGAGACTTTCCTCAACACATTACTCTCTCCCCGACTCATTACCTAGCGCCGAGTTTGAAAGAAAAAATAACACAAACCACCAATAAATCAGGCTTTTAACACAACACTGAGACATCGCATGACTCTGTGGTTGTTATCACAATTGGCTCCAAGCAGCTGATGTATCGGGCGTACGTGAGAGGGCATTTGGAGTACTGGCACCTTACCATGCGCAGGCTAGTCAATAGCACAGCGAGGCACCATATTTAGAGCAGCATCTTTTTAACAACTAATTGTCGTGACCGCACGGTTACACGGATTACTCAGACTCAAAGCACCACTTAAGTTGCCGCATAGCGGCAACAACTCTTTAAATAAACTGTCCACTTGTCCACTTGTTATTGGCTTTAACGCGCCCCTTCACAGAAGGTAAGTAACGCTTGTATCGCTCGGCTTCATTTGATACCCAAACTGAACTGAATTCGTGATAACCACTGCGCCGAATGGATTATAATTTCTAACTTACTACTACGACTAATGAATCGTAAAACGACTCATAACACTTTGAGTCCGACAAAGCGGGACCGACATGCCAAAAGTCAAAACCTAAATTAAATTCAGTAGAGACACTTGGATTGACTCGGCATGACTCGGTGAGTACTGTGCGGCGGTCGGACCGACTCCATGTGACTCTGTGTGATTATATGTGACGCTGTGTGATTTTGTGTGGACTCAGCGTGATTAAGCGTGACTTTACGTGACTTTATGATGCTCGTTTGGCTCTAGCTGACTTAGAGTGACTCTGTATGACTCTGTGCGACTCTGTGTGACTCTGAACGATTATGCGACTTCGCGTGACTCCGCATGACTCCATGCGACTCCACGTGACCCCACGTGACCCTATGTGACTCTATGTGACTCTGGCCGTGTGACTCTGCGTGACTAACCGTCTGACTCCGCCAGACTCTACGTGAGTATGCGTGACTCTGCGTGACTCTAACCGCGTGACTCCGCCCGACTCCACGTGACTGTGTGACTCTGTCTGACTCCACGTGACTCTGTCTGACTCCACGTGACTCAGCGTGACCTTGCCTGACTCTGCCTGACTCTGCCTGACTCCACCTGACTCTGCGTGACCCCGTATGACTCACCCCCAGCCGCCGTCTGGCGCGTGCCGCTCCAGCGTAACAGAGTCATCGTCCGGAGAGGAGGAGTCACTGAAGTGAGACGAAGAGGAGGCAGTCCTGCGGCGTTCTGACGGCAGACCGGGCACACACGGTCAGACGCTGACGGGAATGATCATAGAAACATACAGACAGACACGGCTAATACACAGGCTGACACGGCTAACTCACAAACAGGCGCACAATGATGCGACCGATAAAGACGTTCACGGCAGTGAATCATGAAGCATAAAGACAGACACGGCTAATACAGACAGGCTGACACGGTAACTCACAGACAGGCGCACAATGATGACCATAGGACGACACGGCAGTGATCATAGAACCTACAGACAGACACGGACAGCAACTCAAGCCGTCCGTCACAACCCACCCGTACACAGGAGCAGGTTCAGAACGACCAAACAAGCTGCTTGGCGGGTGGGGGCAAATCCCAAGTCTCAACACAATTATAAACTATGTCAGATTTCCCTTTCTTGCGCGGATGACTTAACAAATGAGTCAAATGTAGTTTGGCTTTCATTAAATTTCAGAGAATATGCATAATACCCTACAATCAATGAACGCTGACTTCAGGATCCCCCCACTCAGGCAACAAGCTTGCTTAGCTGAGTGGGGTCCATGAAGTCCAGCATGAAAGACTTGAATATAGACCTAGAATTTGTCCTACGAGCCCCAGTGTGATGATATCCCCTTCTAAACCTAACACCGTGAATGAATGTGATATCCTGGGGACGTAGCGGGGAGCCATCATTTTTATGTTTTCAGCAATGACTTTTTTTGCCTTCTTATTATCAACCACACATCTATACCCTGATTACCCTCTCTCCGATGCTTTTTTAATAGTTTGTTTTCCATTTCTTAGGCTGGGAAGTGCCGCGAACATTTTCTCTTTTGGTCTTGGTTGTTTACGTCAGTGGTTTGCGTCGTTGGGATTGTAAGGTGGGGGCACTCCTGGTCACCTTTATTAATGGTGGCGGTTAGAAGAATGTCTTGTTACTTGCATTACAATAAACTTATTTTATAAGTTTACATTTAACGACGATAAACGAAATAATAGTCGCACTTTCCATCCCAGTTCAGCAAGTTCTGGGGATCTAATGGGCCCACTATGACTGGATGGGGGTAATATAGGCTCCATCTATGGACTGTGAATTGGATCTCAGGAACACACCCGGAATAATTTTCATTAAAAAAATATTCGAAGAAGTTATTTATGTATCGACTAAAATGACACATTGAGGGGAGTACCAGTATCTGAGGAATACATGTCCAGGGAAAAGTAAAAACACATCTGAAACACAACTCTAAACATTTGTTTATGTTATTTTTAACGGCAGGAAATCGAAAGGTTCACACGATGGCAGCCAAATGCATCCACCACGGCTGGGAACCAGGGGGTCGTTTGCAGACACGCAGGGGGCGATGTCTGAACAGATGACACGAGTCGGGTGGCAAGCATGTGGGGATAGTTCGAATTTTCGGGGTTGCAGCTTCTTCTATAGCCTTGGTGGCAGCTACTAACCGCAGTTACATAGCGCCTATGACAGGAGCGCCAGCACATGAAAAGCACGTGGCCAGTCTCACGGTGACCACAACACCCAACACTCAACAGGCATCACTGCACAGCTGCACCAATAGGAGACCAGGCAACAGACCACGAACGCTGAGAGAGTGAACACCACTGGCTGAGGAGACCAGGGCAACAGACCTACGAACGCGGGAGAATAAGAACACCACTGGCTCGGTGGGCCATATCCATAGAAATAAGGAAAGCGAGGTGAGGAAGGACCAGTCTAAACCTCCCGTCTCCTATTACGTGCCGTCCAGGATAAAGGCATGCTCCCATCTCACTTCGTCCCGTCCTGAAGTCCCGTCTCCCTCTCACTCGTGCCGTCCCCACGGGTCGTATCCCTCTCCCTTGTGCAAGTCCACTAGGCGTCGTCTCCCTATCTCCTCCGTGCGCCTAGGGTCATCTCCCTCTCCCTTCAGTCCCGTTCCCTAAAAGGTCGCTCCACTCTCCTCCGTGACTGTCACCTAAAGGTCGGTCTCCCTCTCCCTTCCGTACTGTCCCTAGAGGTCGTCTCCCTCTCCCTTCATCCCGTCCCTAGAGGTCGTCTCCCGTCTCCCTTCGTGTCGTCCCTAGGGGTCGTCTCCCGTCTCCCTTCGTGCCGTCCCTAGGGGTCGTCTCCCTCTCCCTTCGTGTCGTCCCTAAAGGTCATCTCCCTCTCCTCGTGCCGTCCACAGGTGCATCTCACCTTGTTTGGTTCGGTTCGAGCGCGCAGCCGTCACCTGGAATCGGACCTGCGGCGTACCGCCGGGACATGGCCGAGCGCTGCGTTGCCGCCGACGGCACCGCTGCCGGGCAGATAACCCTGCCGGCACACACAGACAGACGGCGGAGTCAGGCCACAGACAGACAGCCAACGAGACAAGCGACAGAGATCAGAGACATGAGACAGAGACAGAGACAGAGAGCAGAGAACAGAGACAGAGACAGATGACCGAGACAGAGACAGAAGACAGAGACAGAGACGAGACAAGAGACAGAGACAGGAGACAGCAGACAGAGACAGAGACAGAGACAGAGACAGAGAAGAGACAGAGACAGAGACAGATGACAGAGACAGAGACAAGACAGAGACAGAAAGACAGAGACGAACAGACAGACAGAAGACAGACAGACAGACAGAAGACAGACAATCAGACGACAGACAGACCAGATTTAGCCACAGACACAGACAGCTCTGCCCCACCCTCCAGAAAGCCAGAAAACAAGGCGTGGTAAAGATAATCCAGAATGTCTACCAAATACGGCGTGGTCACAGCAAATCTTGCGCTGTTCACGAATCACACCATGGTCAGATAAAACCTCAAGCAGTTCGCGAAATACCCTGATAGATTGCGGCCGGGGATTGCGGCCGGGGACCCTGATAGATTGCGTACTAAGGAGGCGTCACTGGACCATGAAAGCGCCATCATGCACAAAATGAAAACGTTTTCTCACATGCTTTCAAAGACGCCCTTTTAAAGTGGCCAATGGTACGGCCACAAGGCAGTAGGTCCAGTCAATAGCCCCTCAAGTTCAGAATATCTTGATACAGCTCAATGTATTTCTATGACAAACGCCATGTGCGTCGGAAGTGAGAGGACGGGGGCCGGGGGACGCGTCCCCTCCTTCATAATGCCTCCCCCCCCACACACACACACACACAAACTTTCGGAAGGTAACGACGCCGTTGATAAACGCTTCATCAGGGTTATGTTCGACAAACATGTCTAAAAAATACCGACATAATAACATTTAAATCAATGACCGCAACAAAACGCCAAATGTCCTCGATACAGTGCAATGTGTATGCGAGTACAAGGAGATTTCATGTTTGCATTTAACCTTCGAATGGAATGATGACATTTCCGTAAACCAAATTATCAAAGTTGTATCCAACTTACCTTTTAGAGAGCTCTTCGTGTTTCCGTTGGCAGCCACCAGAGGCGCTGTCTGTCGATCCATGACAAGGCCACCGTCAGCTTATCTCCCGCCCAATTATTTCCGTCTCACAACAGTTCACTTATTAATCCGACCTCACTTCAACCAATTTGTTGCGGATCTTCAGAAGCCAAGACTCTTATTTCGTCTTCAGGCAACCGAACCAACAGCCTAACACAGACACAATCAATTAGTCTCTTTGGTGTTCAAACAATCGGGTTCTTCGGTGTTGAAAGAGCCAATTCGTCCATCTGGTCTTACATTCACAAAGCGAGCACCGTTGCATAACCATCCACCTGCCAAGACGCAGCCTCCGTCAACCGTGTCATCCACTTCAGCGCAGCCTCGGAACATCCAATTCGGTATCAAAACGTCCCATTTTCAGAACATCCAATGCGGTATCAAAACGTCAGCTTTCCGAGCATCCAATTCGGATTCAGACCGTCAACTTTCAGAGCATCCTAATCGATGTCAAAACGTCAACTTTCAAAGCATCCAATGCGGTATCAGAACGTCAACTTTCGGAACATCCAATGCGGTATCAGAGCGTCACCAAACGTGTTCAGACCTGCACCACCTCGTCGTCTATCAGCGCACCCCAGCCTATCAGCGCGCACGTGAAGCAGTCAGGTAGCGCCCACAGCTAAAGACGACACTGAAGCCAGTTGTACACGGGTCTTCCTCTGGACGACGCCACAGTCCACCGGTCCTCTGATTCCTGGTAAATTGCCGCTCTAACGGTGAACTTACGGTCTAACGGTAACAGCAGTGGCTGGGACCGACAATCGCTGGCTTTGCACTATGCTTGTTACCACTGCGCAGGCTGGCGTGTGGTCGAGCCGACCAGACTATGGTGACTAACTTTGCCGACCCTAAGGAACCCACCGTAGTCTCCTCAGCCGCACAACTGTCCTCGAAAACTCCGTCCTCGAAAACTCCGTCCTCACAAACGCCGTCCTCCCACAGCTGTTCTTCCTCGCACATGAATTCCCATGCGGCAGCGACTGGAGCAGTCTCCGTGGTACGCGGATCGCGCGGTTCCGCCGCCGGCGCTGATTGGTCGAGCCCGAGCCGCGTGTGACGTCACTCAGGGGGCGGGCGGGCGACGGACGGCGCCGATTGGTCGAGCCGGAGCCGCGTGTGACGTCACTCGTCCGATGCGGCGTCACCATACTCGTGTCAGAGCGTTGAGTTCAGCGTCTGCGGACAAGGGCCTCGAGGTTAGTGGGACAACGGCGCACGAGCGGTAAATGACGTCACGCACAGATGAGCAGCGAAAATACAGCCGAACCGTGATACCCAAGTAAGCCGTAGTCGGCAGACATCAACGCAAGTCAACAGAAGTTGCATTTTGCTTCGGTCGCAAGTCGACAGAAGCAAAGTGGAAAACTGAATCGACAAACAGACGTTTCTCGCAGCAAATGCGACAGATTTAAGCAGGCTTGAAAGGCGGGATGGACATATTCATGTCTTCCTAAAGTTTGTACGCATTATCTTCCCTCTCCTATATGGGGCATTCCACGACAGATCGACCAAGGGTTCACACCGCCACATTTTGTATTTTGACGAAACTTTGTCTATAAGGTTATCTTGTCGCACAAAACATACAAGACAAGACATGTCGCACAAGACATCGCACGAGACATATATGTCTCGTGCGTGCAAAGCTCCCATTACCATGGATAGGTCAGTGTACAGTATAGTGCCCTGAATAGGTTTCGGCGAAACTCGGTCAAACAAATGCTGTGTCATGTGTGTCGGGCAGAAAACTTGGCAGAAATTGTTAGTGCACCCAATGACTGGGACGGGACGGAGTCAACAACAAACAAAACGACACCTGCCACACAGCCTTGCAGACAGCCAGCAAGGCCCATTGAGACTCGCCGCGTTCTCAAGCCGAACACATGGCGTAAGAAACTAGTAACCTCGTGTGCGTCAAAGTGCATTCAGAAACGCTACAAGACTGCAAACAAGCAAATACAAATGCAATACATTGTCCCTGTCAAAATGTCGATACCAGTTTGTTGTCGCCTAACAACAAATCAGCAAAGCATTAACGCCAGAAAAGCCATGTATGGTCAACACCAGCGCTGATATGAGCTAGGCTGTCCCATTTTTTAAAAATTATTTAATTTGCAAGCTCTCACCGGCTTAAATGCCGTGTTTTCGGACGCTGAATTTGATGAGATGAACGAAAAAAATTAAATCGAAATATTTCCGTCGGCCCCCGGCCAAAGAAGATGACGCTTAAATCGAAAAATTGCACATTNTGGCGCCGCCCTTGGTGCATACCCACTGCTTACCATATACAAGTCAGGTAAAGGCGGGCACAAAGAAGGCCAAGAAGAAAGAAGACTCTCGGCCAGGCGGCAAGTTCGCTGTCAGGGAAGAGACCGAGTTAACTTACCGTTCCAGTATCCATGTGATGACAAGCACAGGAGGCAGTTCAACCAGTCCAGAGAGGGCAAACGAAGAGAAGCGTCCCTTGCCCATGTCGGCTGCCGCTGCTGTCAGTCCGTAGTAGGACAGGGTATGGACCGCCCTGGGAGATGTCAGAGCGGGACGTCAACAAACACCAACAAATGTGACAAAACATTTCGCTGAACCACAGCTATTCTGACATTACAATTATTACATCAATTGTTATTGTGAACACATATAGATATAGAAAAACAATTATATTGACAATGAGCTTGATGAAAGATGAAAATAAAAATGGCAAATAATGAAACCTTCACACGATCGATATAATGCATAAATGATTATCGTGATGTTAAGCATGGTAGTCGTCACACCCAGTAAGGACTCAGCGACTAGATATTTTGTAACCATAATTTTATTTCGGACTGCCTTGCTAGTTGCTGGCACTAGACGCCGACCAACGCCTCATCTTGGTCTTGGCTTGACGCCATAATGATCGCCATTGCGCTGTGAGAAACACCTTCAATGACGTAGATTTTCCAAGTTCTGTCTATTTCGACGACAGCTCCAGTTCAAGATGCACCTCTCATCGCCACTTGCTACCGAATTAGTTGTGGCTGATCGTACCAGTTGAAGCAGAGGATGAGAGTCCAGAGTGCGGCGTGGCCCCGCCTGAACAGGGTGCAGCAGTTGTCGGCAGTCTGGCCTGTCTCCTGCTTAGTGGCCATCAGACTGAAGTCAGACGGTGGTGGCAGACCGTTGGCTCGGGCCAGATCCAGCAGGACCTGCTGAGCCTCCTGAGTCCGACCCCGCTGTAGGAGCCAGCGCGCGCTCCGTGGGACCATCCTGCCGACAATGGTGCCAGCCATGGTAAATATACTGATGCGAATTGCGTACAACTCCTTCAAAATCAAAATTATGCGTTTATGGCTGATCTGAATGAGTTTCTTGAATATTACCAGAAGCCGAGCCGTGAGCTAGACATGTCAAGAAATTAATGGTCCGCCTTCGGGGGCTTGGGTATCGCCGCTTTTCAGAATAGTTCACAGCATCATCACGAGAATAAAACTGCAACTGATAACTACCCAAACGGCCGCTAGAGGCGCTAGTGAGCACTCACACAGCGATAAGCAGCACGCCGAGGGCGGCGAGCAGCGCCGTAAAGCCCAGCAGCCAGCGCCAGTCGGTGATGAAGAACGCTGACAGCGCCATGAAGAGGATGCCGCTGGAGAAGGCGACGGAGACGCACAGGCCGACACGACTGCGCAGCTGCGGCCCCACCGCCTCCGAGGCTAGAGTGAAGTGGGGAAAACCACCGGCCTGCAGGAAACCCGTCAGAAACCTGACGGAGAAAATTGACGATCTGAATTCGCGGACAACGGCAGCAGAATCCAAATTCCGGATCGTGACGTCTGCCGCACTGATGAACCACAAGCATAGCTATTTTTATATCTTAATTGCTTAATGAGATATCTAATTCATTAATATATGTATTTAGATAAGTCGATGATTCACTTTAACGTATACTGAGTTGAGTCATACATATATGACTATGTACGTGCTTGTCAAACATAATAGAGACCATTATCACCTCACCGCAGGACGGCGAATATTGCATAGTTGGGCGACAGAGCTAGAGCCGCCATCAGTACAGCCTGCACGCCAAACGTCAGGAGCACCAGCCGCCGACGTCCGAACGCGTCGGCCAGGGGGCCGATCGGCAGACAGGCTAACGTCATGCCGGCCATGAAGAAAGACTGCAGCGCGTGAGCTTCTGAGGCGCGATCACATACCAGGGACCACTGCCGAAGAGACAAATAAGCCACTGATGATGATGATTTGGGCTTAAGGGCGCCTCAACTCAATGGTTATGTGGCGCCCATAATAAGCCACTGATCTACGTCTGCAGATCATTTGAGACGAAACCATGAAAACGAAATGAAACAGAACGGAAACGGAACGGAACCGGAACACGGGAACGGAAACGGAATGGAAACGGAATGGAAACGGAACGGAAACGGAACGGAAACGGAAACGGAACGGAAACGGAAACGGAACGGAAACGGAACCGGAACGGAAACGGAACGGAAACGGAACGGAAACGGAACGGAAATGGAACGGAAACGGAACGGAAACGGAACGGAAACGGAACGAAAGCGGAACGGAAACAGAAAGAAAAGGATGTAAAACGACTTCATAGCGGGAACGTCCACTGTCCACATCCAGCGGAATATTTCGCGGTCAATAATGTATAGGCTGCGACTTACCTCAGTCACTACGCTGGTGTAGGGTGGACGGAATACTATCTCGTCACAATGGGCAGTCGTGTCATTGAAGCAGGCGTTCTCCAGTATTTCCGTGCTGTTCGCTCCGTGACGGCGACATTCGAACTTTGGAGTGTGACCTGGGGAGAGATACATTACGCCAGTTACGTGTAGCTATAGGTAGCCGGGCACGACCGCCTAGTTTCATGAAACATATTGAAAGGAAGTGCACCTACTCTTTAGTCTTTTGGAATGTCAAAAATATCATTACGGTAAGAAGCTTTTGGTTTGACAATTATTGGATGCGATAAAACTCACGTTTGGAGTCCCTTTACTTTCTATAAAAATGTGAAAGCGTCTCAAGTCATTTTCGAGTATGGGAAACAACTTGGCTGTCTCAACTCAAAACATCAAATGAAGAATAAGGTACCTTAAGTTTCATCTTGATAGATATAATCGTTTCGAGTTATAACGAAAAAACGGCAGGGCCCTGCCGGTTTTTCGTCCCCCGTCCCCTTGTTTAACGCCCCCCCCCCCAAGTCAATGCCGGGGCCTCACCGGCGAATTTCCATGGCGAAGATGACCAAGGCTTCAGGCAGCATCTGTGCGGACATCGCCAGCACAATGATCCACTGCCGCCGGTTCTTCGGGTCCACCAGCCGGAGAGCCTCGTCCACGTCCATAGTGGCGACCGGCAGGGTCCGTCAGGGCCACTGCAGTAGGGCGACTCGACAATGATGTCACTTGCTGCAGCAATGACGTCACGCCAGTTTAACTATGATGTCACATCAGCTGTACAAGTGACGTCAGACCAGCTGTAGAAGTGACGTCACACCAACTGTACAAGTGACGTCACACCACCTGTACCAGTGACGTCACATCAGCTGTAGAAGTGACGTCACACCAGCTGTACCAGTGACGTCACACCAGCTGTACCAGTGACGTCAGTCAAAGGTGGCCGTATTTCTTGTTTGCGCACGTGTAAGTCCAAGGCCTTTGTAAGTCGTTCATGGACCAGCCAATAACACCACTTGTGGTAGCAGGTACGGAGCTCGCTTGATTGCCCGGCACTAGGCGCCACCGGTGGTGGACGACCTTCGCAGTGCGCCCTGGCGTGTTGGAAGGTCCGCGTAAGTCTATTGGATTGTCTCGGTCATGGATAATACAGCTCACACAGCCGGACAGTTAGTCACAATCACGGTAGTGAAGTGCATTCAGGTCACCTCGAAAGATGTGCTCGGCTCACCTCGAAAGATGTACTCGGGTCACCTCGAAAGATGTACTCGGGTCACCTCATAAGATGTACTCGGGTCACCTCGAAAGATGTACTCGGGTCACCTCGAAAGATGTACTCGGGTCACCTCGAAAGATGTACTCGGTCACCTCAAAAGATGTACTCGGGTCACCTCGAGGCTCGAAAGATGTACTCGGGTCACCTCGAAAGATGTACTCGGGTCACCTCGATCTCGAAAGATATACTCGGGTCACCTCATAAGATGTACTCGGGTCACCTCGAAAGATGTACCTGGTCGTTTCTGGTCGTTGGACCTCGATTTTGACCTCCAAGGTCAAGGTTCAAAATTGAGGTTAAGATTACGTACGTTAGATATTGACCCTGGCAATCTTTTGAGACCATTTTGGAAAGGATCCAACAATAAATTCGAACCGTTATGCTGTACCTGGTCGTTTCTGGTCGTTGGACCTCGATTTTGACCTCCAAGGTTAAAGGTCAAAATTGAGGTTATGGTCACGGACGTTAGACATTGACCCTTGCTATCATTTTAGATAATTTTAGAAAGGATACGACAATAAATTCGGGGCGTTATGCTGTACCCGGTCGTTTTGGGTCATTTTACCTCGATTTTGGCCTCCAATGTCAAAGTTCAAAATTGAGAAAAGGTCACAGACGCTAGATATTGACCTTGGCTATATTTTGAGACCATTTTGGAAAGGATTCGACTATAAATTCGGGACGTTATGCTATACCCGGTTGTTTTTGGACGTTTCACCTCGATTTTGACCTCCAAGGTCAAAGGCCGAAATTGAGATTAGGGTCACGGACTTAAGATATTGACCCTGGCTATCATTTGAGAACAATTTGGAAAGGATCCGACAATAAACTCGGGACGTTATGCTGGTACCCGGTCGTTGTTGGTCGTTTGACTTCGATTTTGACCTCCAAGGTCAGAGTTCAAAAATGAGGTTAAGGTACCACGGACATTAGATATTGATCCTGGCTATCTTTTTAGGTCGTTTTGGAAATGATCCGACAGTAAATTCGGAACGTTATGCTGTACCCCGTCGTTTGACCTCGATTTTGACCTACAAGGTCAAAGGTGAAAATTTAAGGTTAGAGCTACGAACGTTAGATATTGACCCTGGCTATCATTTGAGACCATTTTGGAAAGGATCCGACAATAAATTTGGGAGGTTATGCTGTACTGAGTCGTTTTTGGTCATTTATCTCGATTTTGACCTTGAAGGTAACTTTGATCTGCAAAATAAAGGTCATATTCGTGATCAGTATGCCAGTATTGACTTTGAGCCAAGTTTTAGGCCATTTCTGAATCCGTTGCTGAATAAGTCGCTTTAACTTCACGGACCCATATTGTCAGACAATTTCACCGGTAAATTATGTATGTGGTAACAGAAACGGTTTCGCTGAGCAGCAAAAAATGCGTTTTCCGATGATCCAGCACAAGAGCACCGGACGAAATCGGCTTGTATTCATATATTTCAAGTTCGTGGAAACTCACACGGTCACACCAAACGTTGCCTCCATTGTGAGACGATCTCACCGGTCCTTAGCGGTACGCCGTTCGCAACAGTCGGCTAGCCGAAGCAGTACGCCTTTGTGCGGCATGGGATATATACTAAAGCGCTATACGAAGAGGTTTTTCATCATGCGGCCGGTGAAGCACTGCATCTGAAAGGCAGACCTCACACACAGGGGCGTCGACGCATAACAGACCATTCAGACTAGTCGCACCACTTTTTTGGACATCCCAATGTGCCGCCAACGTCTAGGTGCCGCCCTCGACGAGGCGCCGTCCCATACCCAGGTGCCGCTACTGACCGGAAGTCACCCAAGTCAGGTGCCGTCCCTTAAAAGATGTCGCCCCTTGAGCCAGGTGTCGCCCCTTCAGCCAGGTGCCACCCCTCAGAAAGATGCTGCCCTTCAGCCAGTTGTTGCCCCTAAAAATATGCCACCCCTCAACCGTGTGCCGCCCCTTCAGCAGGTGCCGCCCCTCAGAAGATGCTGTCCCTTCAGCCGGGTGCCATCCCTTCAGAAAGGTGCCGCCTCTCAGAAAAACCGCCTTTTAGCCAGGTGTTACCCCTAAAAAAAGATACCTCCCTTTCAGCCAGGTTCAGCCACTCAGTCAGGTGCCGCCCATTCAAAAGAGTGCCGCCACTTCAGCCAGGTGCCGCCACTTCAGAAAGGTGCCACCCCTTCAGCCAGGTGCCGCCCCTCATCTAGGTGCCTCCCCTTCAGCCAGGTGCCGCCCTTTCAGCCAGGTGCCGCCCCTCAGTCAGGTGCCGCCACTCAGATAGATGCCACCCCTTCAGCCTTCCGAAAGTGTATTCGAGGGTACCTTTGAAGGTATGTGGGAGCTGGCGCCATCGGACGGCGCTTTTGGAGCCTGTACATATGTGGAGTGTGGACGGTGTCTTCAAAGGTGCATCGGTGGGCGCCTTTGGAGGTATGTAGGAGAGCGACTTCTGGTTTTTGTCGGAGGAGACGTTGGGAGGTATATGGGAAGGCGTCTTTGGAGGTATGCTTTAGGGCGCCCTCATAATTGTATCAACTAGGGCGCCTTTAAAGGCATGCGAGATGGCGTTTTCAGAGACGTAATGGAAGTCACCTTTGGAGCTACGCGGGAGGGCGCCTCTGGAAGTATTTGTGAGGGCACTTTGAGGGTATGTGGGAGGGTGGCTTCAGAGGTGTATCGGAGCGCCTTACATTCAGAGGAACGCGCCTCATTCAGCCGGAGCGTGCCTCACATTCAGCAACTGAATGCGAGACGCATTTCATGAACCTTCCAATTACGCCCCTGACCATTGTTATACTTTGTGCCATTTTTAAACGAAATTAAAGTGGCCATCACTTTTTTCGATACTAGCTGAATACTACCACTAATCTTAGCATCTAGCTGGAAACTCCGCACACATACCTTACCTTAGAAGTACACGGAATTTTGAGGCCTTAGTAGGCCTGTAGGACCGGATCATTACATTGTTACATGCTCAAGTACTAGTGGTCAAATACGAGCGTGGAAATGAATTTTTTCCCAGTTGGGAATCGAGTCCGGATTTGAATGCATTGGATGGAAGGGGCGGACACGACGTGGGATGGCAGGCTGTTCCATCTGTTCACTACTCTGACGCTCACGAAGCTTCGTCTAGGCAGAGACCAAGCCCTCCTTGGGAGCTTGGTTTGTGGAGCTTGCGGTGGTGGCCTTGTGTGCGCTTGGTACTCGACAGTTGGAGAAGATCCGGCTGCACGTCCAGGGAGCCATGGAGAATCTGGTAGACAACGATCATGTCTCCTCGCAGGCGGCAAGTTATGTTAGAGAGGGAAGTCCAATTTCCTTTTCAGGCGCTGTGAGTACGACTTATGTCCGCAACCTCTGGAACCAGTTTTAGTCGCCCTCCTTTGGACCTCTCTATTCAGCTTTTGCGCCCTCTCGACTGCGGTCCCCAGATCCTTTACCAAATTCGAGTGTGGCCTTGAGAGTCTGAAGAGCAGCCAGCAGGGACTTCTTGCTGAGACTCGCGCAAAATTTCCTAACGATCCCTAGGAGCTTGTTTGGACTTGGCAACAGCAGATGGCGTCTGAGAAGTGGAAGTTCAGGTTCCCGTCAACACGACTCCCAGGTCCCTTTTCCTTCTCCAGTGTCGCAAGGGTTCGTCCAAATATGGTTGTAGTTGTAGCAGGGGTTTTTTGGAGACCAAAAGTGTCAGAACCTTTACACTTGTCTAAGTTGAATGGGAGCTGCCACAACCAGATGACCCAGTTCCCACCTTTTATTCTCGGGCTGCTCTTGTTGCCTAGCTTGAGAGGACTGGACTGGGCCGAATAGCTTTGCATCGTTGGCAAATATCTTTACTAATGATATGAGATGGTCGAGCATATCATTAATATACAGGAGGAACAGCAGCGGTCCCAATACTGACCCTTGGGGCACCCTGCTCCTCACTGCTGACCTGCCGGACAAGGCTCCTTCGACCAAGACCTCCTGAGTTTGATCAGTGAGAAAGGCCTTTACCCACTCAAGTACGTTGCCAGCAATCCCATAAGCCTCTATTTTTAACAGTAGCCGGGCATGGCATGGGGGACCGAATCGAAGGCCTTTCGAAAGTCAAGGTAAATTGCATCAATGGGCTTCCCTTCATCAATTGCCTGCATCCAACTGTCCATAACTTCCAGGAGCTGGTGGTGCATGAACGAGCTGGCCGGAACCCATGTTGGTGAGGACTTAGCAGGTTGTTGCTCTCAGATGAGCATGATTCTTGTCCTTCATGATGGCTTCTCCATAACTTTTACAAACAACTGAGGTCAGGCTGATTGGTCGGTAATTACTTGCTATCTCCTTCTGCCCCTTTTTGAAGATAGGTATAATAGCGGCATGTCACATCTATTTCCGTTTTCCCCATCCTTGACTTGATCTCCACAGTGAAGCTTTCCAGGCCCCCCTTTACAAATCGTTAACTCCGGCCCTTCCTCACTCGGCGTGCGAGATCTACCTCCCCAAATAGTAAATATGTTGTCGTCTAACTTCTTGACAAATGTTTCCATACCTTCTGCAGATGAAAGGCAAATATAAATTTCCTGTTTTTGTTGTTGATGGGTTAGGGCGTGCATACGACAATGGAGTAGCGGATTGTCACATGCGCGTCATATACGTAACAATCAGTCAAAGTAGCGTTAAAGTACTGCAAAATATGGCAATAGCCATCTAATTCACTGTCTTGCCAGAACACAAAAAGTATGCACTCCCACACCCATTTGTAACTAATAAGAAAGGTTAGAAGGTCTAAAACCTACCACTAATCAACCAAAAATACGATTTTTAGCATCCTACATGAGCAGAAGACGAAGCAAAAAAACCGAAATCTAGTGACCGTTTCTCCGCCCCTCGCCTTGTCATATAGCCCGGTGTTTTTTAATGTAATGTTCAAGATAAGTAAAAGCCATTGTTAATTAGGTAAGGGTTATGGTGAGGTTAGGTTAGGTAGGTATAGGTTTAGGTTAGGTTAGGTTAGGTTAGTTAGTTAGGTTAGGTTAGGTTAGGTTAGGTTAGGTAAGGTTAGATTAGGTTAAAAAATGCCAGATGTTGTTGCTTTTCAATGGATTTTTTTTATCTCAACATTACATTTCAAAACACGCCTATGGCGCAACATAGAAGTCGTGCGTTGCTCACACATGCTAAGGCTGTCACTTCCCTTTTTGCAAGGTATTCTAAGTCCTTTTTGTTACTTTCGTTTGACTCGGCGTCAAAACACTGCGCGTTCGTGTTGGTAACGTTCGACGACAATGCGCGTAACGACAATGAGCGGCTGGCCGATAGGTGGCGTCGCAGACGTCGCGACATTTGATGACGTTTTCGTTTCAGATTTCGGCCGGCCCCGCCGGGAAGACGTTGGGGATCGAGGTAAAGCCATGAGATCTGGGTTACCGTGGATTCCCAGAAGTTGAAGTGTTTATGTAGAGGATAGGATATTGAGAAGAGAGTGGGTCGCCGGAGCTCTGAAAACACGTCCGTCCTGGCCGAAAGCGCGAGACCGACTCCCACACATGAATGCCTTATAGCTATATAATAGGTCTTAGCTCCAATAGCTCTTGGCTATTTCGTTTTGAAAATGGACAATTTTTACACAAACCTTCGAACATGAACAACTTTTTTTCGCAGCTTTCGAAACTCGTATCCAAAATTTGTAATCCATATGTTGACCAGACTTTGTTCACTGGTCGACCTTATCAGTATGTTTTTTAGTGTGTACAATATTCACCATAATTTCCTTTACAACATACATAATTGTTGTTTTCGGCTTTCGGGCCTAATTCACCCGGGTCCTACGGATCACTTCATTCGCTCAAGTTGCATAAATATCGTCGCATGGTGACAAATCGTAAATGAATGTCGAGTCGAGACAACGTAAGGAGAAACGTGACGAAAAGTTACGACTTTCGCGAGAGCATGTAATGTCGATATCGCCACGTTCCAGTTCTGCGACCAAGCGGCAAGCACGAAACAAAGCACCCGCAAACCGCAGTATCTGAAAGCTACCGCACGAGCAGCTCAGCGGCACCCACTTCCTCTCGGAGGGGGGTGGGGGCATGTCGCGGCAGAGCTCAGAGCTGTCGTGTCCCGCTCGACAAACCACGCGGCAAACGCCGCTGACAAACACACCGCATTATGCAATCATGTATTCACGGTGGAGACACTGCCGGCAGACCCGTCACAAACGGTGGTTCGGCGGAGCGGCGGGCCCCGGTTCGAAGCGGCGGGCCCCGGTTCGAAGCGGCGGGCCCCGGTTTGGAGCGGCGGGCCCCGGTTTGGAGCCGCGGGGCCCGGTTCGGAGAGGCGGGCCCCGTTTCCACCCGCTGAGCAGCGGCTGGCAGGCCGTGGTGACGGCGGAAAGAGCCGGGCGCAGTACTCAGCAGGGGCGACGGCCCCGACACCGCACACAGCGGAGGCAGGTTCACAACCGGCTGACTCGGGGTCCGGCCTGAGTGGCTGACTGCCGACGCGCGGCACAAGGCGTCACAGTCAGTCAGTGTCAGTGACAGTCAGTGTCAGTGACAGTCAGTGACAGTCAGTGTCAGTGACAGTCAGTGTCAGTGACAGTCAGTGTCAGTGACAGTCAGTGTCAGTGACAGTCAGTGTCAGTGACAGTCAGTGACAGTCAGTGTCAGTGACAGTCAGTGTCAGTGACAGTGTCGGTGTCAGTGTCAGTGACAGTCAGTGTCAGTGTCAGTGAGGGACACAGAGTGGCTGACGGCCAGCGGGGACCGGCCGGCAGAGGGCAGAGGACAGGCCCCGCTCCTGGGCCGGTCCATCTCACCCGACACGGTACAGCCTGGCACGACTCACAGGCCGGCTCCGACACACTCCAACTGCCTCGCACGCTCCGCCCGACTCAGTTGATCCACTCTTCGGCCGCCGACGCCGAGGCCACATGACCCTGACCCTGACCAGCGGCGGCGGCGGCGGCGGCGGCGGCGGCGGCGGCGGTCACATCACCTCTCGACTCCGCAGCCAGCGCTGCATCTGAGCAGGGCCCGCCGCCGGCCGTGTCACACCGCCTCCTCACAGCAGCTGCCGGCCGGACGGCCGCCGAGTCAGTCTCTCCGCCCGCACAACACCAACGGTAACAACACTGGCGGCTGCAGCCACCAGACAACAACACTCGATCGAGGAGTCGTCACCGAGCCGCCGGCCCCCTGCAGCGACACACCGGCCGGCCGAGGGTGTCGCCGGCTCTCCAGACCCGACACTCCGGCCACCGGGCACACGTCACACGTCTCTGATCACAGCGCACCGGTGGGGCGGCTCGTCAGCCGGCGGCACGAGCCGCTCTCTGAGCACAGACGGCGGCGGAGGGACGCGGCCAAATCACAGACGCTGGGTGCACGGCAGCTCCCGCGGCGCGGCCGACACCCTCACAGCCTCCGCCTCGGCGTACACTGCAACACAGCAGAACGGGGGTCAGTACACTGACAGTGAGGGCATATTAATCCGCCGGCAGTGAGGTCTAGGGGCGCAGCCAGGAAGGGGCAAGTCCCCCCCCTTACGGGTCACACGAGGTCCATCGATATTCACCCAGATACCACTTGTATTAGCGTAATGGCTTTCACAGAGCCACAGAGAAGCCCTAAAAACTGGCGAAAGATCACTGATGCATGTAAAGGGCCCTCAGAGACACTGAAGTGCTTTCTAAGCCAACCCAGGGTGCCTCTTGGGCATGCATAGGGGCCAATTAAACCCACCCAAGGGCCCAAAACTGCCAAGAGGCCTCTCGAGGATGTCCAGGTGTCCATTGAGCCCACTTGGGGGCCCAAAACATGTCCAGAGGCCTATCGCGCATGTTCAGAGGCCCATGGAGCACACTCAGGGACCCAAAAACCTGCCCAGGGGTCTCTTGCACATTCCAGGGGCCCATTGAGTCCTCCCAGGGGACCAAAAAATCTGCCCATGGGCGTCACGAGCATGTTCAAGGCCTCTCGAGCCTGCCCAGGGGCCCATTGAGTCTGTTAGACAAAGAAGCCAGCGCAGTACCTTGCGAGGTCGTAAGGGCTCTGAGCAGGCTAGAGGGCCCTGGGAAATTCAAAGGGCTCCTGTGCAGGTCAGAGGGGCGCCTGCCAGACCGAAAGGGTGTAGGTCAGAAGGACCCCGGAACATGCCGAATGGGCTCCTATTCAGCACGGAGGGGCCCCAGGGCAGGTCGTAGGGCCCTCTGCGCAGATTATCACCCACTCCACATCACATCTTTTGGCGAATCCCAGACCAGTCCCTGAACAGATCGGAAAGGCGTTGCAAAGGTCGTAGGGGTCTCTAGACGATTTGAAGAGAACCTGTACCTTTCAACAGGTAAGAATGTAGTTGTCCAGGGAATACAACTGAAATTTTCGCGACACTCCGCGGCGCAATTTAATTACAAATCATATTATGCGTGGCTTCACAAGTCGTGCCATTTCTCGGCGCATTTATGTGCTATATTGTTACTTTCCTATATGATTGGGCAAAATAGTTTCGCTTAAGCACTTTTACCGCACTTTTAAACGTACACTAACACTAATTCATACGATCATACAATCAAGGATACAGGGATAGGAGCGTCAGGCTACTGGACTATCAGCATCATCCAAAGCTATCAGAGGCACTACCGGTGGTGGTGGCGGTACATTGGGGTTTTAGGATGCCATAACTATATCAGAGGAACCGAAATCATCTAACATGCATGGAAGCAGGGTTTAGCCCAAAAAAGGGTCTGCGCTACTACCGTTAAATATAAGCAAATATATGAGAACGCTATTAGTGCACCAAGGTTGTTAACCGACGGGGGCGTTGATTAAACGTCAAATGACGGGAACTAATGCATCGAGTGGCTACACAGCGTGAGCGCATATTAATTTAGCGAATTATTTCACCCCCAAACGCAGACAATTAATCGGTGCAATCCTCTCCATTTACTCTGCTCGCAACTTGCATCACCACAACCAGGTAGACTAGACTAAGAAATTGACACGTCAAATTTCGAGAACTTTTAATCAAATCCTGGAAATTGATCCAAGCTTAAAGCAGAGCCTGTAAGAAAGTAAAGCAAGCCTAACTCAGCAGTCTTACTTCACTAACACAATCCAGAAGACATGTATAGCAACCGAAAATATATAAGGCAAGCCTAACTCAGTAGTATTACTTCAACACAATCCAGAAAACATTAAGTAACCGAAGCTCTATCACGCAGTTTTGGAGAGAAAAATGGACACGATACTCCCAGTCTGAGAGCGCTATTAGATCTAGAGCAAAAACGCTGTGACTAAAATTCTGTTGACGGCTGCACGCTCAACGTAAAACAAATCAAAATACGACACGACTTCACTGGACTCAAAAACAAACTATAGCAGGATAAGTAACTCAGAATCCGAGTAAAGCCAGACCACACAGACCTTACGAGCAGTAAGGTCCGTGTGTCTGTCTGTCTGTCACCACATCATGCCTATCACTACAGCATCTCAAACGCACCAGCATCAAACAAACTTACTTCAAACAGTCACCGAGCCCCACACCCGATACATCGCGACAACGTATTCACCGACTCACCTTTCGAGAGGAACACACTGACTTCCCTCCAGTTGAACTGAGAGACATCTACCGGCTGCGACCGGAACCTGCGACAGAAGCCGTCGACACCAGTCGGCGCTGCCTTCGACTCCGGCTCGGGCGGCGCGGTGGCGGCGGCGGCGGCGGCGGCGGCGGCGGCGGCCGGCGCCTCCGTCTCGCTAGTGTCAATGTAGCCAAACTGAATGTCGGGCATCTTCAGCCTGCTCTCGGAGCCGGCGGCGTCGCCCGGCAGCACCGTGGCGGGAATCTCCACGGCGGGGGAGCGTCTGTTCCGTCCCGACGCCACCGCTGCTGACGGCGGCGGGCCTCCGTTCACCTGAGGCGCCGCCACAGTCACTACAGTCGCCTGGACCAGCAGTGGCGCCGCTGCCGCTGGTGACCGCACCACAGACACGCCGGACGCCGCTGCCGGCACCGCGGCGGGGGCGGGGGCGGCGGCGGCGGCGGCTGAAGTGGAGGTAGGAGTAACAGCGGCAGCAGCAGCAACGGCGGGGGCGGCGATAGGCATCGGAATGGCCGGGAATTCGTCTGGGTGTGCGCCACCAATCCTGGCCTCCAGCGACTCGGCGTCGCCGCGCACCAGGGAGGGCGACTGGGTGGCGTGCGCCGGTGACCGGTCGCCGAAGATGGCGCCGACGCCGTCGATGAAGTCGGTCTGGGCAGCTGCGACGTCGGCCGCCTTCGGTTTGGCCACGTCAGCCCAGGAGGCGGCCGCTGACGACGACGCCGAGAAGCCCGGAGACGGCGACGAGATCGAGCACGCCGACGACGCGGAAGACGCTGACGACGCCGCAGAGTTGGAGGAGGAGGCGGCCGAGGCCACACCACTGTCTGAGGAGAGCGGCGGGCGGCCGGCCGCCGGCGCGCTCGCTGCCCCGTCACTATCCGCGTCAGAGGTCTCCTCAGAGTTCGTCACGCTGCGCGCTGAGAGCGCCGCGCGGCCGGAGGCACCAGCACGGGACGGCCGCCACGACGGCGGTCCCGACGTCCTCGACGCCGTCTCCTGAGCGGCACCGTAGCCGTAGCCGGCGCGGGCGACGGGGCGGCGCCTCTGCTTACGTGTCACCACGTGAAACTCACTCTCCTCCGGCACCCCGACCTCGTCCGTCACACTATAGAAGTCACGCACAAACTCGTCGCCGGCCGCCGCCGGCGCCGCCGACACGTACGTCACGCCGTCGCGCGCCCACAGCGCCAGCGCGGCGGGGGCGGCGGCGGCGGGGGACGCGGCGCGCGGCTGCGCCAGGTCACCGCAGAGCCGGCTGTGGTCTGCGGTACTTTCCCCCGCCGCGGGCCGCGTCTCCAGGCTGGAGCTGCGGGCGGCGGCGGGGGCGGCTGGTTTGGCGGCCGGGCGGCGGGCGGCGCGGGCGCCCTGACGGCCGGCCCGCTCCTCTCCCGACCGCCGACCTTTGTCTCTCCGTCCGGCACGCTCCGTCTTCCGTCCGCTCTTGTCCGGCGGCACCGCCGGTTTGGAGCCGCCCGACTCGATGAATTTGATGAGGTCGTCGACATCGTTCCTGCCCTGGTAGTTGGCCACAGAGTCGGTGGTGACTGTGGTCTCCGGCTGTGACGGAAAGAAGCGGAGTCAGTCACCGGCACGGTCACAGACACACTGCAGCAGTCAGCACTCAGCTGAGTGACACAACGGGACACACCACAGCAGTCAGCATGAGTAGCACAACGGCAAACAGGTTACATCAGCGGGGCTATAGTGACGGTGAGCTCCAGCAGGCAGGTCTACAACAGCACGCAGCAGCCGGCACACGGCCCGTTTACGCTGCCCAATGTCTGGACACAGTCCTAGTCCATACAACGCCTGGGTAGTACTTCATGACTCAGGCCCATATATAGCAGCGTGGCGCGACCTGAATGCAACCAGACCACATACCGGGCAATGCCGAGATAAGGCGAGCCACAGCCGGAAAACATCTGGGCAGTGGTGGGCGGGCACGGTTCCGCTGATCCGCTAACCGATAATTAACGGAACTCACTTTTCGTATAGCGGATTAGCGTTTCCGCTAACATTGGAAGCCATTAGCGGACCAATTGGCTTTCGCTAAATTTAGTTTCGCCAACTTAAAGTCCGCTAGCAAACAATTTTTTGCCTTAATTAAGCCATCCTCAGGTGTAGGAGAAGGGAGGGGAAGGTAAGGAAGAGGGAATGACAGGGACGGAACACCTTTCCGCCTCTGTATAAATAATTCGAATTAAATGAACAAATAATTCATTTGATCATCTAATTAATGATTTATGTTCACCATGATCATCATTTGATTTTTTGCATCCTATACGTTTTAGGAAAGCTTTATGTCTAAGCTACAACATTATAATTTCAGCTCTCTCGGTTATTTTTAAGGTTTTTAGAGAGATACAAAAATCATATGATAAAAGTTAGCGATTAGCGGTTAGCGTTAGCATTCGCTAATTTTATGAGCGGTTTAGCGTTAGCGAAACAATTTTTTTAGTTAACGGAATAGCGGTTAGCGAAGCTAACTTTTCGGTTAGCTGTGCCCACCACTGCATCCGCGACACGGCCGTAGTACCAAATCTAAATATAACACAGCCGGAATACAGCTGATACACGAACGGAGCACCATCTACAATCTACATAGAAGATCTGAAAACAATGGCAACAAAGCCCGAATACAAATGAAGTGCAACCGGGGGCACCATCAGGATACAGCACAAAAACAGCAGCAAGTCAACCGAACAAACACATAGGCCAAGGCCGGTATCCAACAACATGTGGTGATCTGTACATACAGTGGGATCTGTACAATACTTGTCATGCTTCAGTAAATTGACAGTTTTTAATTGATAATGGAAGAAAACAAAGACCACAACTCATTGTCTGCTGATTGTGGATTTAAGTATATGCAAAGAAGCGAGCTACAACGGTTTCAAACCGCTTGCGCGTCGGCTGGGGAGACGCATGGTGGGCGTCAGTTCCGTACCTTTTTCCGGTTCTTCCTCTGTCGGCTGTTCTCATGTCGGGAGCCGGGGCCGGAGCCGGTGGTGCCACTGGAGCTGCCGCCGCCACCGTCCAGCGTCTGCAGCAGGGAGAGCACAGCTGAGCGCTGCTCGGGAGTCAGGCGCTGCGAGGTGGTGACAGTCCCGGCGCGGGCTGGCGCCGTCAGCCCCACCGCCAGACACATCCCTCAGACCGGCACTGGTACACCTCAGACCGGCACTGGTACACCTCAGACCCGGCACTGATACACCTCAGAGCCGGCACTGGTACACCTCAGACCCGGCACTGATACACCTCAGACCGGCACTGGTACACCTCAGAGCCGGCACTGATAAACCTCAGACCGGCACTGGTACACCTCAGACCCGGCACTGGTACACCTCAGACCCGGCACTGATACACCTCAGACCCGGCACTGATACCCGTCACAGGCTAGTGCGCATCGGCACCCACACAGAGAGAGACCAGGCAGCGCACCACCTCACACCGCCACCCCCACACCAAGACTGGCCGGCTGACAGGTGGACCGTGTGGCCCTCTACTGCCGCGCAGCCGAGCCGCCACCGCCCTGACTTGCAGTTTACTTCCAGAAGGATGACGTCACCACCAGTGGCGCGGCCAGGGCAGGGGAGTCGGGCGGCATAACACATAAACTAATCACACTTTTCTACGACATTGTTGCGAGCATAGCACCGTACACATTTTTATTATATCACCCGCGTAATGATGGCAAACTGTCTTGGGAGTAATTGCTTATAGTAATTTCCACATTCTCAAACAGTTGCAAGTTCTCACATCGCCCCTCCTTCTCCCAAGCAAGTGCGCCACTGGCTCCGTCCATGGATAAGACGTGTCAGCGTGAGCCTCACATATAGACTCCGAACAGGCTGCGTGAAATGACGGCGAATTATCGCGAATAGCGCCAGCTGACGGGGCGGAGGCCGGCCCTCCACGCCGCGCCGGTGAGTCACCCGGCCACGCGTCCAACACAGGGCTGGCGTTCCAGCGGGCTCATTCCAGGTGTTGTGACACGACGGACCGACAGCGTGGGTCGGGCAGGCAGAGGCGGAGAAAACAGAGAGCTCGGAGACGGGGTGGGCACGGAGACGGTATGGCGCAGATATGGCGCTATATATAGGGAGGGCCGGGTATGGCGCAAATATGGCGCTATAGATAGGGAGGGCCGGGTATGGCGCAGATATGGCGCTGTAGATAGGGAGGGCCGGGTATGGGCGGCAGATATGGCCTCTATATGATAGGGAGGGCCGGATAATGGCGCAGATATGGCCACTATAGCAATAGGGAGGGCCTGGGGTTGGCGCAGATATGGCGATATAGATAGGGAAGGGCCGGTATGACGTAGGACAGCGGCGAGAACACATAGGGATGTTCGTGGCGCTCTAACAGCCTCTAAGTTCTCCAATGCAAACCTGCTCTGTGTTAAATAATATACTGGGACATACTAGCAAGCAACTTTGGAGGAGTTAGAGCGAGGTGCGACACGAACAGGACTATAGCTTTGGACACAATATAGACTAGACCAGGTGACATGACCAAATGCCTGTGGACCTGATTAGTGATTTGTTTGTTTGTTTTTGTTTTAATTTCGATAAATGATCGATTGGTTAAGGGCGGGCAGACAACTAAGTCACATGCGCCCAAATATTTCGATATGGATCATGAGTATGACTGATAATATGGCTGGATTGGCACAAAAGCAAAAAACTTAATTCGAGGCGCCTCTCCAACAAGTACAAAACATAAGCAACAGTAATGACGTCATGGTTCCAACAACTGACGGCGCTGATGTGGAATAGATAGGAGCTTCATCAGTAGCAACGATTGTGGAATACCTAGTTAGTGCCAGTTTGCGCACGAAATTAGCTGGATTAGCTCAACCTCAGCACAATTTTAATTTTATTTCATTTCTTCAATTAATTGTATTTCATTTCTTCAACAATGATGCATTGCGACTGCTAGAGAACTGGAACTAGCTTCTAGAATACTACATTTTATTCAACTGATACCGGTGTTAATTGTTTTGTATTTGTTTTATTTTCTTGCAAGACAAGTGCCGTCTTTTTTACTTGCATTGTTTAATTTTGTGACTACATAATTTGTGCATATAAAACGTAAAACGCTTATTTGATTAAGTAGCCCACCGAAGATTTCCGCTTTTCCTTATAACTCCCAACATCCATGCAGACAAAAATGGAAGAAAATGAAGATATGCATCTAACTTTACTCCACAACATTGTTCTTTTTATTCAGAAAACAATAAGTGAACCAGAATTGAGGTCAGGCCAGGGCGGGTATGACGCAAGACAGCGGCTATCAGCTGTGGTCTGATCTGAGCCCACCACATGGCAGAGCTCTGACAGGACAGCCGGGCGATATACACGGGATATCACCCGGCTGATCAGCCTCTGGTCACACCTCAGGGTCAGCTGGGTATTAGCCATCACCCAAGTCACACCTCAAGGTCAGCTGGGTATTAACCACTAACCAGGTCACACATCAGTGTCAGACCTCAGGGTCAGCCGGGTCAGACCTCAGGGTCAGCTGGGTCAGACCTCACGTTCAGCTGGGTCAGACCTCACGGTCAGACCAGCGGTCAGCGGGTTTCAGACCTCAGGTAGCACGGTCAAACTCAGAGTCAGCCTGAGTCAGAGTGGAGTCAGCGCTACCGAGTCAGATCGCTGTACGCCGGCGTACGTACATTGCGTACGCCGCACATCAGCGGCCAGTGCAGCGAATGCCACGCTGTCAGGACCGCCGCAGCAGCGGACAGCAGGCAGCTGACTGTCCTGTACGCTGTACAGCACGTCAATAGTATGATCATAACAAGTTGTGCAGCAAGCACAGCGTAATTTAATAGGGAAACAAATGACGCCGCGATTACGGTATCTGGCACATTCCCGGCCAAAACCGGCTGCAACACGATTTCAGCAAGGATATCGAGTAACATGAGTTAGAGCAACGAGTGGAAGTAACATATACAGTTGTTGTTTCTGGTCATTTTGATGGATTACCAGATCATGGATAACAACCGCCACTATTCGCGATTTGTGGGCTGTGGCATACCAATTCATTTTGTGTGATCAGTGAAGACCTTTTCCCATTTTGAACAATAACAAAATACGCGCCTTTCGCACATGAACAGAGTATTGCAGTCTAGAAGTAGGCGAATTAATCAGCTAACCTAACTTTTTTTCGGCCCATACATATTTTGGATAAAACATAATATGTCTCACGCTCTAAAACACTAATGTTGAGTCAATGTTGCGAACGGAATTTGATAACTTTGTTTAACCTACTTTTTCATTTTGAAAGGAGAGAGACCAAACCCTATGTTTGTAGGTACAAGTATCTGGGATCAGAGCCGGTGCTATCTCGTTGTTCAGAAGCAGGTCGCTAAGCAGCGCTTGTTGCGTGGAGTGATCAAAATCTTTACGTAGCCTCGGCCGGCCCGGGTCCTCCCTCCCTCGCCTCCCAGCCTCGGCCCGGTCCTTCCTACCCAGCCCTCGCCCGGTCCTCCTCCCAGCCTCGGCCTGGTTCCTCCTCCCAGCCTCGGCCCGGTCCTCCCTTCCCAGCCTCGGCCGGTCCTCCCTCCAACCTCCCGGTCCCTCCCTCCCAGCCTCGGCCTGTCCTCACCTCCCAGCCTCGGCACCGGTCCTACCCCTCACCAAGCCTCGGGCGCCGTCCTCCCTCGCCAGTATAGGCCCGGTCCTCCTCCCAGCCTGCGGTCCTCCCTCCCACTCGGCCCGGTCCTCCTCCAGCCTCGGCCTGGTCCTCCTCCCAGCTCGCCGGTCCCCCCTCTCACCAGCCTGCGGCCCGGTCTCCCTCCCAGCCTCGGCCTGATCCGCCCTTCCAGCCTCGGCCCGGTCTGTTTGGTCTGAACTGTTTTCTTCACCTCCACTAAGCTTATCTGACCACTGCCGCTACCACTGACCACATAACATGCAAGTCAATGATGAACAGCTATCGCAGGCAAGGACGCGAAGCCCCATCAGCCCGAGCATTCCACCCTGCTTGGACGGCTGGGAACAGGGCGGACGCGCTAGGATCAAATGAGCTACGGAAGAGGATGTTTCGAGGACTTGACCTATTTCAACTGGTCGCACATTGTGGATAATTGGTATAGTTTAGAAAGGCAAAAGTCCTCAGCGTGTGAAAGATTCGAACGGTCCACCTAGCATCTCAGCTGATTGGCCGTGTTTAGCTCACTCATCAGCCTCGGGTCACGCTGGTCACAGGCAAATGGCGAGCGACGAAACGGCCGAGACAGGATGGGCAAATCATCCGACGTTTAGAGATGTCAGGTGACTGAGCAATGCAAGCGGCGATAGCGGCGAAATGAGCTGTCATTTGCCACTGTCGAATACCGCTTTTATCTTTACATGATGCAAGCGATATGCAGTAGCGTGCGCAGAAATTCACAGAGGACCAGGTAATTGCTTTAACCCGCGCCGGGCCGGTGCTCGGCGCCACCCGATCTGTACAGGACGACTAATATTGCGAATACTGTGAAATGGGGGGGGGGGGGGGGGTGACAAGCCTCTCCTTGAGGGCACGTGTTTGTCGTGCATTTCATATTTTGTGAGGCGCCATCACTGGCCGGAGGGGAGGGGGCTTTTACTGGCCGGCAAGGGGGCTGTCACTGGCCGGAGGGGCGTCGTCACTGACCAGAGGGACGCCAGCCTTGCATGGGCGCCTCGGGTCCAAAGAACCCCGACCAGGTCATGCCCTGAATTACTGAACATATACGCGGTACGCCACTGATAATATGTGCCGATAGAGCAACGAAAGCTCATACATAACCAGACTGGTAAATTATTCAATTTAAGGGGTGAATTATTCGATCGTGAATCATTCTGGAACCTGAATGATCAATCACCGTTCGATTCATGTATACACATTTTGAGAATTGATTCTTTTCGATTCAAAAATCATTTTGTTTAATCGATTAACGTTTGATTCAACAATTAAATACATATGTTGACTATGTCAAATCAATAACAACTGAAACAACTACATATATAATAATTAAAACATTGTTACAGCAATAATATTTCAGTAGGTATAAATGAAAGTAGCCACTGAACTGCAATGTATTTGCACAATCGTTATTACAATTACACGCACTTTATTTCACGCTAAAATTACACGCGCGTTTTATTTCAATCAAGACTCATAAATGAACAGATTTGGTGGCCAATCATTTCTTTCTTCAAGGCATTTTGATTGAACGATTCCAATCGATTCGATCAGAGTCGAATCAATAACCAGTCCGAGCACAAGAATGCGAACACCACCGGGCACGCCTGTCCTTGCACCATCTGTTTGGCCTCGGTGCGCCGCCGCCGCCGCCGGCCAGGCGCTCGATCGTGACGACCTGCCGCCGGCGTGACACCCGGCCGCGTCACCAGCGCCACGAGGCAGCTGACGGGCCCGGCCGCGTCACCGACGACAGCGCAGCGCCTTATATGACGTCATCACATCGCAGCGGTACGGCATCACATCGCGACGCTACGGCCGCCCGAGACATAGTGGTGACGTCACCTGGGACAGGGGCCGATCTACGGAAGCCATCTGGGCCATAGTCTCCCGAAATGAATAGAGTCAGCTGAAACATTGGCACGTTTCCTGCAAACCCAAGCGGCTTTATTAATGCAAGTTTGCTCTTTAACAGTTCTAAATATACACGGAAGCAAAATCTGACGAGTTTAGGAACCTTTGTCAGACGTTGTAGGATTCGTTCTTCAATATCGACTTATTTTGGCGGTTCTGGAGTAGAGAAGCAGAAAACCCCAAATCTTAGGTCACAGCCTAGTCACGGCCACAAAATGAGCTGGCAAATCACAGCTTAAGTCACGGCGCTGCTATGCTAACTCAAAGTCACTGATTTGGCCAGTCCAGCTTCAGCCACAGCCGTGACCAGTTCTGGACCCAGCGCTGGGACGCTGGGGCCAGAATTCTGCAACTCTACTCTGGACCCGCCGGTGACCAGCGCTAACGCGGCGTTACGTCACGCGACATCGGGCCTGTTCTCGTGGTGCCCAAAGTTCTAACCTGCTCCAAGTTGCTCCAACTGCAACTGCTCTGTGTTAAAGAATACGACTGGGAAGTGGGAGCAACTCTGATGAGGTTAAAGGTGCGACAGGAACAGGCCCGTTACCGCAGCGGCAGGAGACATGGGGTGACGTCATGTGACGGTCAGCGGGAGGAGTGACGTCACCACACGCTGGCCGGCCGGAGCGGGAGGTGACGTCATCATGACTCTCCCACAGCCGCGTCGATGAGTCACCATGACAACGTCTCAGAGTCCACACCACGTCTCAACACGGCTGTCACGGGACAGCTCTGGGGACGGCATATCACGGATCGGGCAGCACGTTTACAGGCTGCGGCCAGCCAGCCAGCGGCCGCCGGCGCCTAGTGATTATCAGCTGAGCTGCCTATCAGCTGCTGATAAGGGGACGAAGGTCAGCCGATAGATAGCCGGCTGTCAGTCAAGAGCGTTCAGCAGATACAGGGTATCGCACAGCCCGGCCTGTCGGAGCCGACTAATGGACGAGCCAGACGCCGCTCAAGTAGGGCGATCCGAGTTACATCGGACTCGGAGCAGCATGTATGCCCAGTGGCCCACACCATAGACCTTGTTGGTATCGACATACTGACCCACTGGCGGATATGGCGTTCGAGTTTGAGAAGCCCAAAATTTCGCTCCGTTTCATCAGCGAAAAGTTGTTGACCGTGACCGGGGAGAGGTGTCGGGTCGTCAGAGCGAATAGTCGTTGATGTGCGTCCGCGGGGGGAGGGGGTGGCGTCGGATCATTTCAGCGCCGCAAGAAGTGGTAAAGGAAGAGCAGTTCAATCTTAAATAAAAACAACAAAAAACTCTGAAATGACCTTGACGAGAAGTTAGAAGTGATAAATGGTTACTAGTAAGCTAGAACCCAATCAATGCTTGCGCAGACGAAAACAAAATGTCCATATACTTATGCCGCGAATTTCGCGCGGCGCGCGATGTCCCGGCGCACCGCCACCCAGCTGCTCGGGCTGGCGTGGTCGCGTGGGTACAGACTATGTCTGTCAATGACTGTAACTGACTGACCTATGGCGTGATCGACCAACAGAGCGAATTTCGCTCTCCGACGAATCCAGCGAATTCGCTCTCCGACGAATTAGCTGTCTCGTGGCGTTCGCAACTCCTGCGCAACAACTAATTATCGCCCGTCGGATTCTGTCACTGCTGGCATTTTCATAGCTTTATGGGTTATTTACACGGTATCAGAAATATAAATCATCTAAACACAACTTTTTTCTTCATTATAATCACTATTGAGACAAGGCCAAGATCATATGATTCTTTCCTCATGTTTGAAAAAACACTGCATAACAAGAATTCGTCCGCGCCCGACGGACTGGTTTGAAATTTTATCGCTCCGCAGCGCGATTCGTTGGGCGGAATAGCGCATTCGCTCATTTCGTCGTGTTTGCGAACGCCAAAACTCGTGATACGGACTAATTCGTCGTGATACCAGCTTAATTTCAGGTCGTGATACCTGACTAATTCGCTCTGTTGGCGATCACGAGCCATAGACGAAACTTCCGTATTATGTGTTGACAGCTAACCCTCCCTCCCAGAAACGGGCAAACATGTTTTCAGCGAGGGCGTCCATGTCCCCACAGTCTACACCGCCACGCACGGTCCAGTACCGGGTGCATCGGGTCGACCGGAACGTCGCGCGCCACCAGAAATGCACAATATGGGTTAGGAAAACCGCACAGAACTCGGCTTTACCCAATATTGTCCATCTAGATGCTCTTGAAGCATATTATTTACACCTATAGGTTCTTAAATTAAGGTGTTCTTAATATGTGCAGCCTAAGAACATTTTTGACGGCCGGCAAAAGTTTGACACCGTCAAATTAGTTGTCCTTTTTGCTTTACCGAGGTGCTATATGTATCCAATGATTTAAAATAAATAAGGCGTGTTGATTGTTCATAGATACTGAAACCATCCATAACTATCCCAATATCATCATTTTCGGCCGAGATACCAGCTATAAAACTTAGCGTTTTCCTATCGCCGTGATACAAAAATAGTTGACCCGGCAGTCACCGGCAGCGCAATACTTTGTGCTTAAAGCTAGAGCTTCCTGACAGCTTAAAACCAGCATCATCCATGGTCAATGTTTCGAAGCAATCATTTTCCAAATATATTAGTTTTAAAGGGAAGATTCAAAAGGAATGCCAGCATGTGCTAGATTGCATCTGACAGTGCCATCTGGCGGTCGGCGGTTATGGAGCTCACTGGTTATGGAGCTTAAAAAGGTGTACGGCTGAAACGGCACTAATCGATCGAAGCTGAGAAAACTAAAAATATTCGAATCCGCAATGGTAACGGGGCAGAATGACATTTTTTTAAACACGGGTAAAAAACACTTTAGGTAACCCTGATTCACAGGATTTTGAAATCAGGTGGCCTTGGGGGTTAGGGGCTGGCCCCCAAACCCTTGGTTGGGCCCCAATCAAAAAAAATTGGCGACGCCACTGGATAGATGGCATAGTCTTTTAAGCCAATGAGCAGACAAATCCATCCACTAGACTTAACACGGTTTCCGAGACTTCTCCAGTGATTGCCATGAGCTGCTAAGATACCAAATAAGTAAACAGATGCTGCAAGGTCTGAATTGACCAGTCTGTAAATCTGGTATGCGTTGCTAATTAGGCAGCAAATAACAAGCTAAGAAGATGACAAATAGAAATGCATCACTAGATAACAACTGATTTGAACACAAATATCAATTTAATTAAATGCATTGTATAGTTTTACACGAATTCATTAGATACCGCTTCTATCGCTGACATTTCTTCTCCCTCCGCATATTGCTCAGTTTACAAAGCAATAAACACCGGCGGCACTGCTCCGATGTTCGGTGAGCGGCGCAGCACAGGTGTGGACGGGGGGGGGGGTGTAGGTACGGTGCGCGTGTCGCCGACAGCCGGGGGAGGGGTGCCCTGCTGCCGCCGCTGCCACCCTGCTGCCGCCGCTGCTCACCCAGGGGCCGCTGCGCACCCTACTGCCGCCGCTCACCCGGCCCGCTGGCCCAGTCAGCTGTCTGGCGCCGCTGACGAGCGCTCCTCACAGCTGGGCAGGGCCGGGGGAGGGGGCGCCGCCTACCGGGCTGAGGACTGAGGAGCCGGCCCGCCCTCGGGGCAGGCACGCCACAAAACATGGTCATGGCAGCGCTCCTCACAGCTGGGCAGCGCTCCTCACAGCTGGGCAGGGCCGGGGGAGCTGGTGGCGCCTGCCGGACTGAGGACTGAGGAGCCGGCCCGCCCCCGGGGCAGACACGCCACAAAACAGCCAGCCCGACGGAAATAGCGCCATCGTGCGACCAACGACTGTCAATTGACAACAGGCGAATATAGGACATTGTTTGGCGTATTATTCAGCGCTAAAAGTGTCACAATCCTGATACCAAATGACTTATCGGAGATTCGACAACCATTATGCACAATTGTACGAATATTCCTGAGAGTAGGTGGTTTGCAGCCCGTTGAACAGACAAATCATGCTCCACTCGGCACTACAAACTGCTGCAGTTGCCTTTGTCGCATACAAAGAAGACAAACCCGTGTGTTTACTCATCGGAGTTTGGCCCTCACAAAAACAGCGTGCCGGGCCTGTTTAGACTGCCGGCTGCTTGAAGGGCAGACAGTGCGACTGGCTGCGAGTCGCTGCTTACAGAGCTGAGAGCATTGGCAGCCGACCGTGGCACGAGGCAGGTCATGGCAGCAGACGCGCGACTGATTCTGATTGAATCGTTATTTTTGATTGAATCATTCTTATTTCACGTGAATCATTCATGAATCGATTCGCCTGCTCATGAATGATTCAATAATCATTGAATCATTCATACAAAGATAAAAGTGTGATTGAATCATTCATAGCACAATGATTCATTCTTTTTTGGGGGACAGCAGAAACTATACAAACGATAGCCCACTCTCACAATGTGAAATGGAACTGAGTCGACACATGTCAAGATCACTTTTGTCCAACCCTGTAGCTCAGTGGGAGAGCGCTGGTCTTCTGACCTATCCCAGTAGTGGCAGCCTGGGTTCGAGTCGCTTCGGCGCTCGCTATTTGCTCCTGACTGGGATGGCCCGCGGCCAGTGGCAGCGGTCGCACTCGAGGTCAGTGAGCGGGGCGGACCGTGTCCAGGTATGTCGGGCACGTAAATCTTTCGTCTCTAAATTCTGCCTGCCAACAGGAATTGCACGATCGGGTGGTAAGGTCAGGACCAGCATAACAAGCTCTGCTTAGCGCGGGTCCTGACCTCGGAAAGCCACCCATACAAAACATTCAGACTAAATTTATATAAAAAATCACTTTCAGCACCTTCATTTGGTCTGTAAACACCAATTGGTCTGTAAACACCCTCATTCCGAATATATGCACCGTTATTTGCACTTACGCATTGCTAATTATTGCGATTGAATCATTCATGTAAGCCTGTGAATCACTGAATCATTCACCAGTGGTGATGAGTGATTGAATCATGATTGCAAAAATTCATGTTTACCGGTGAATCATGATTGAATCATTCACGAAAATTTCAATCATTCACAAGTCTGCATGGCAGCCTGTCAGGTAAGATGAGGTCCGGTCAGGCAGGCTACCTACCGGGGGTACCGGGTCATCAGCACGCAACGGGGGCCAGCCACCGACCGCCAGCCCACGACACGATAAAGGGTAGCCCTCCGATTGATACCCATGACACGATAAAGGGTAGCGCGCCCAACGACCCTCGGGAGGAAGATGAGGCGAGCGGCTGTACCAGAAACTGTCAAACGTCAGTTTTTAATGTAAACAATTATTGATGAGTGAAGCCAGTAGATTTCAGAGAAATTAATCGGAGGGCACGGCTGCTCAACGTCAAACACAGCAGACATCGGTGCAATACCGGTCATTCAAGGCATGCCCCCCTGGTGTCTCATTCACGAACCTCCCCCTACCGTACACTCGGAGCACGACAGGACCGATCAATCCGCGTTAGGCGCCTGGGATCTATCAACGCCAGGACAACAGGACGGCCTCGGCGTCTCTGCGACCTGTCCGTCAGAGGCAGCGGGGCCGATATGCTGACCGTGACACCACCGGCGGCGGCAGACACAGCTGATTAATGATGTGACGGCCCCGCTGCTCTGTCGAGGTGCCGCCGCTCGGTCACCACGCGGTGACGAGTGACGACAGACGCGTCACCAGCCGGTGACGACAGACGCGCGCCGCGCCTCTCGTCAGCCGAGCCGCGCCCGCCGCCCGCGCTCAACATGCCACACATACTGCTGGCCGGACGACCGCCGGGCCCCGACCGACGGACCGCTGGCCCCAGCCGACTGAACGCTGGGCCCAGCCGACGGACCGCTGGGCCCAACCGACGGACCGCTGGGCCCGACCGACGGACCGCCGGACCCCTCCGACGGATCGCTGGGCCCGACCGACTGGCCGGCTGCGACAGAGCGGCCGATGATAAAGTGATAGAGCGAGGAGGCGGGTCAGTATCGCCAACAGACGCAAACGGTCATTTGCCAATAAAAAGCAAGATAGAAACCTGCTTCTCAGAATTAAAAACTAGTGGGTCACAGCCCGGACCGTTTTAATGACCATCACGATACTGTTTCGATTCCAATTTCACCGGCTCGCCAGTAACTTGCACACAAGCCGCAAGTCAAATACTATCGGACCTTGAATACTATGTAGGTATGCACAAACTCAAAATGACAACCGAGGATGACAAGTAACCCGCAGCGGCAAACAGCACGAACGGTTCCGTCCGACAGATATAAGCCACCATCGCCGGCTGGTCGACGGCTCTGAGCCAAAAGTACGATACCGAAGGAACTGACGAAGCATCGAGGATCGTGCCATGCAGGTCCCTCTCTCGGAGTTCTGAGTTAACTCCGGAGGGTCGGAGTCGCCTGCAAAACGATCGAGTCCGCAGTCCTGGTTCCACGTGAAGGCACGAGGCCAGATGGTAAAAAACGGTAATTGTAGAGACTCCGGCAAAACTAACGCGTTAGTGATCCAAATGACGCCGAACCACTGACTCTTTCGGTTTTTAAAGGATTCATCGAACATTATTAAACATACCATTCAAAGGCGTCTCATGCCTATAAATCGAATCACTTCTACTATAACCGCCCGACGTTGATTTATATGGACACATTCAAACGAATGTCAAGTTAAAACACAACCAAATACAAACACGGGGACCAGTCCAGAATCGAAGTCCCAACTTGAAGAGTAGCGGCCCCAACAATCAAATAGCACAGTAAGAACCATTTGAAGTTGCCGAACCCCACTATTAAATCGTCCCCCAGCTGTTTGGTCGCCGTTTGTCCAATGGCAGTCGAGCCAGGCGGTATCAGGCCGGGACACTGAAGCCAGGCCAGGCCGCCCGGTACTCCCAGCTGTCCCGGAACTGCCTGTCCCGGTACTGGACCTGCCCCGGTACCCCCTGACGGGAACGGCAGTCAGCCATCGGCCGGGACGAAGACGGCCCGGCGGCCGGCAGGAACGATCCGACCGGTACCAAGTACCAACCCGAACTGTCCGCCAACACCACCCGGCACAGCCACAGCACGGCCACAGCAATGCCACAGCACGGGCACAGCACGGCCACAGCACGGCCACAGCGCGGCCACAGCACGGGCACAGCACGGGCACAGCACGGGCACAGCCGGGCACAGCACGGGCATAGCACGGGCACAGCACGGGCACAGCACGGGCACAGCACGGGCACAGCACGGGCACAGCACGGTCACAGCGCGGCCACAGCACGGCTACAGCGCGGCCACAGCACGGGTACAGCGCAGCCACAGCACGGATACAGCGTGTCAGCACACCAGCTGGAGCCAGCCAGCCGGAGCTAAAGCCGGCAGGGGCGGGGGGAGGCAGAAGAAAAAAACGCTCTCCGGGTCGAAGGCGGCAGTCGGCTGGGCGGCGACAGACGGTCGGACGGACGCACACAGCCGTCGTCAGCCGTCAAGGTCGCCAGAGAACAGACACGGCGCTATCGGGGGCGAAAGACGACAGGGCAGAGAGCAGCGGGTGGCCAGGGAAGCCTCCGAGGCCGACCTGCAGTGGGCCACGGAGGCACGACGACCGGCTGTACCGGAGAGAGCGAGAGCAGCGAGAGCAGGCGATGGCTCCAGGTCTGGCCAGCGGCGGACACTAAGACGGCCAAAGAAGGCCTTTATACAGCCATAAATCATCTCCTGAACATAACGGAGAGTAACCACACATAACCCCGGGCTCCAGTCTCGACAGAGCGCAGTAGCGGGGAACCACGGATCCCTCCCTCCCTCCTGAACAGGACCGGGGAGTAGTGACGACACAGAGCCACGACTGCAAGTCTGGGCAGGGCCGAGCAGCAGCTGCACATAACCCCAGGCCCAGCCTCCACAGAGCGGCGGCGGCCCGGCCACAGTCAGAGGAGCCGGCCGACTGCCGTACATGGTCTGCCGCGGTCAAATGAACACGATAACCGAGCCCGGCGGCCGGCGGTGGTGCATCTCGGGCCGCCCACGCCAGTCAGTACCGGCACGAGGCGTTACTCTACACAGCTCTGGGCTGACAGAGCTGTCAGTCATTTCGCTGTTGAGAGGAGACGAGGAGGCATGCCGTTTAGATTACATAATTTCACAAAGCAATGTTATCTAGCATGTTTTTACCTCAAATTCCTGGATCAAGCAAACTTTTGATCCGCTTGCAAACGAATCCTGCTAGTCAGGTATTAACAATTGCCGGTAAAGATTGACACCGAATTCAGCCTCTATCCTGACAGCCACAGTGCAGCGGGGAGGACCGTCGCGTGCTAGCGATATTGACGGGGATCCAGGAAATAGGAATACAGGTCACTCGCATCAGATCGCGTCAGACTTCATCCTGAAATAGTGCCGGAATATCACCAGACCAGCCTTCAACAAAGAAGATCAATCTCATTAGTTTAATTACCAAAATCAAAGTGTCGGCTTCCGCTACCTAATGCGGTAAGCCATGTGGATAAAACGCAACGGGCCACGCCACTACTAGTGGCGCCGCTCGCGGCAGAAACTCTTACTAAAAGTAGCCGCCACCATGACCGTTGGAAAACAATTTATATTCTACAAAAAGTAGAGAACATTTTAAAGATGCACTGATGCATTCTTTCAGAACATAAATTTTCATATTATTCCATGCAATATCGGAAAGAAACATGATACACTTACTTCGGAAACCCAGTTTTCCTTGCTGAATGACCGCTTAGAGTATAGCTCATTAGGATAAATTATATCTTACCATGACAAATCGACATGGAAAACCAAAGCCCAGACATACGCAGACACATGAAATTCCCTACATACCCAGACACATGAAATAAAATAAAACTTAGCTTCCCGAAAACGACTGCTGAAATAGTTCAGCAAAATTTACATCGGAAACGCCTTTTTAATTACGAACCCCCAACTGCACTGCATTAGTGGCTAATAACTTAAATTGATTAATCAAATATAGACAAAAACGTAAATGCACCGGAATTTGTGATTTCTTTTCATCAGTGACGTCTGCTGCTTGAGGCGTGCAAGGTCAAAATCGGCTAGGGTTATGATGAGAATCGAGGCGCAACTAGTTGACGGTTTCACACCTGACCTTAGCCTCTATAGAAGGCCGGGGCACCCGTCGGGGTCAGGTCAGCGCCCGGTCAGCAGCGGCTCCTACCTGGAACAAGTGCATCAGGTTGGCCGGGTGGGCGGTGGCGCCGGCCGGCACTAGCCGATATCTCCCCGCACCAGCCGATAGGGCGATATCTTCCAGGCTGGGCATGGCCGCCCTGTGCCGCAGTCTCGGTCAATCCAGCGGCCGGCACCAGCGGCGGTCAGTGGAGCACGTGTCCCAGCTCAGCGCGGCCGACCGGCGGCACGCCACCTCCTCACCACTGCCACCACTCCGGCCAGCCGCCCCGAGACTGCGGCACCGCCCCGACCGGCAGAGGCGCCGCCAGGCACCCACGCAGGGTCGGCAGAGGCGCACCCAGGCGCGGCAGTTTGGCGGCGGCGCGGCCCAGATCCAGCGGGTCAGGTGAGCGGTTCACAGTGACAGCTCAATGCCAGTCGGTATCCCGGTCGGGACGGACAGAGGCGAGCCGCGGCGGGCCGCACACTGAGCCCAGATCTGGCCGGCAACAGCCGAGGACGGAGGATACTGGGGGCGGCCGGCGGCGGTGGGCGTGCTACCAGCTGTGCGAGGCCGGTGAGCGGCCGACTGACTGTGCCGGGCCCGGCTGATGGCAGCTGATAGCAGACGAGCCGGGCAGCGGCCGCCAGGGGCGCGCACAGACACACCCCTGTGATCGGTACACCGCCGCCGCGCCGGCCGGGCGTGTACTGACGACACACTGCCGCCACTTCTGTATCGATACATCCTCCGCACGCCCCGTATCACAGTCAACTCGACAGCGGCCGCCGACCGGGCCGAGCCAGCTGAAGCTCAACAGTCACCTACAGCCCCGCCCACCCGGCGGCGGTAGGCTGGAGGCGTCACTAGGCGACCAGCCGCCAGCGGCAGCCGGCACGTGTCCCACATGTGGCGGGGACATGGGACGCCGGCGCGGCCGTCACCGGACCACACAGACAGGATGTGCTACTGATCAGTGACCAGCGGAGCTCGCTGCTGCTCAGTGCATGGACCGAGAGCAAGGTCATGTATAGTACAGTTACATTGCTGAGCTGATACAGCTGGGCTGACATAGCGGATATATTTGGAACTTCCTCAGCTGCGAATATGCAGCACTGTAAAACCAGTAAGGCGCCGTAGTTGACGAGCGAGCGAGCGAACGCGAAGGAAAATGTGAATTTAAACTTAATCGGGCAAGTACTTTCTGAGATACAAAAAATGGTGCGCACGTGCAAAGGCATCCCTGACATTATGGGAAGTTGGTGGCTGATAAGTCCTTAACAAGTAACACACCAAATTTTGAACACAATCGGCCGAGCCGTTCTTGAGATATAGAATAGGGGCGTTTACTTGCGCAAGTGCAGAGGCATCCCAACCCTGACTATTGGAAAAGCGGCGGCTATTCCTAACCACACACAAAATTCGAACACAATCAGCCCAGCCGTTGCGGAGCTTTTGCAACAAAACACCTTTCAACACCCCTCACGCGGCACGCGTCACCCACACGAGTCAGCACTGGTATCAAACAGGATAGGTTAGATGGGGCTACTCAGCAAAGAAGCCCGCTTGTCAATCGGACGTGCGGTTGCAAAGATATGAGCTTCTCAAAAGCGTCGCCACGGGTCGGGCCACATATAATCATTTTTTTCTCTCCATATACCACGGAAAGACGAGCTCATAATAAGCCCATTCAGAGTGTTGATTGTATTAACATATATATATATATATATATAAATATATATACGAGTTGTCAGTTCTATTAGCCATAATATTTTCAAAATCATTCTCAGAGAATGAAATTCCACTTGTTTGGAAAAGAGCAAATGTTGTTCCTATTAACAAAAAAGGAAAAAAGAGGAAAACTACAGACCGGTTAGTCTGCCCTCACTAGTCTGCAAAGTGCTTGAATCAATCATCAAAGATAAGATTGTTGAATTCTCGAAGCAAAATGAGCTCATCAATTATTTCAGCATGGCTTTAGGGAGGGCCGTTCTTGTTTAAATAATCTGCTGTAGATGTTGTAACCATGGGTGTAACTTCAATGCAAAGGGGTTGTAGCTACAAACCCAATAATTTTTTTAATTTAACACTACGCCTATGACGAGATGTGGTACAAATGGGCTCTTAACAACTAAGTGCAACGCCAATGATTTTCAAAAAGTTACGCCTCTGGTTGTAACAGATAGCTTTGATTAAGGAAATCAGCTAGATGTATCTTTTCTTGATTTTAGTAAAGCTTTTGACGAATTCCCTCATAAAAGACTAGGGATGCAGCTTAAAATTCATGGAATCGGAGACAAGATTCTTGATTGGATAGAGTCGTGGCTTTCAGGACGTCAGCAAAGGGTTATATTAAATGGGTGCAAATCACAATGGAAGGAGTTTCTCAGCGGAGTTCCACAGGGCTCAGTCCTGGGCCCGTTGCTGTTTATAACATTTGTGAATACAATTGAGAATAGTTTAGATAGCAAAGTCTTGAAATTTGCAGAAGATCTAAAAGTTGTCAGGATTATTAGAGAAAGACATGATTAGGATGTTTTTCAAGCAGATCTGGACAAGCTAGTTGAGTGGTCTGAAGCATGGCAGATGCAATTAAATTTGAGTATAAATGTAAGATCATACTTATACTTATACTGATATATATGTACGGAATTAAGAAATGGAGCCACTTGGGCCTCACGGATCCGGAAAATGTATATGAGCTTCTTAGCAAGATACTCTTCTTCAGTCGTTTACTGTTGAGTAGTGTACAAGCAGCTGCTCATAGTACTCAAATGTTCTGTCCAGTTGTTACATGCTCTTGAAAGCGTTGATGCTGGGGAGCGTCGATAACCGAGGGCGGCAGCGCGGTTACACTCGTTGAATTACGACGCCGCCTGAAGGCGTTCCGCTCGGAACCCTGGACAACATGCCCTAGCTTCAGCAGTTCAAACTGGTGGCCACGCGGTTAGTACTAGAAGGTTGCAGCTTGGACCAAAGAAACTTCGTCGGCATCAATGTCTCACTCCTGCCGCAGCACCTGATACAAAACCGTGATCATATCGCCACGGAACGACGGGACGATAGTATACCGACCGGCCAAGTTGAGGACCCCGTAGCTCTCCTCGTACGGCGGTCCACGGACGCCGGCACCAGTCCTTGTGGCTGCGCCTACTGCACAACGCTCGATGCGCTTACTGATCATTCGGTTGAGGGCGCCCAGAACCGTGTTCGGGCAGATTCTAGTGAGGTCGAAACCATCGCCCCCGGAAAGTAAACGGCAGGTGGTTTCGTCGATGAGCTGAACGATCGACGTATGACTGCCAAGATGCGCCGCCTTGGATAGCTGCAGCGCCTGCTGGAAAATTCAGATACAGTCCACGTGAACCCCCAGGTCTTTTCTACTGATGTTCTGGATCAGCTGAACGTACCCGAATGTGGTACACGTGGTTACATTGCGTCTTCCCAGGTGCAGAGCCTTGCATTCAATCGCGGTTGAAGGGAAACGCTGCCATCGATCTGACCATTCGGCAGAGGGCGTCCAGGTCACTCTGAACGAACTTGGATGTCGAGGCCTGGCTGACGCTCCATCATGCAGCTGGACGAGTTTAAGCAGCTAAACACCAGTAAGAAATGATGGGCAGAAACATAGATGCAGGATTGGAAAGAAAAGTGATTTAGGGTCGTGGTAAACAGTAGATTCTCTAATTCAGCGTCAGATTCAGGTTGTAGAATCTAGGAAAAGATGCATTTAGTATATGCCTGGGGGGGGGGGGGCATTTAAACAGAAATGTTAACCCTACACAAGTGAAGAGGTACTATAATTACATACTGTATTGTTGCATATGTTAAGAGCACATTTAGGGTATTGTGGTGCAAGCCTGGTACTCCCAACCAAATGAGAAAGATGCTGGTTGTTAGAAAGAGTTCAGAAAAGGGCAACACAAATGGTAAATTGTCTTTATAGTATGCCTTATGAAGATAAATTAAAGAAATTGTGTATGTTTTCACTTAGATATAGACGGCTAATAGGAGATCTAATTGAAATATTCAAATTTGTAAATGGTCAGCATTCTGGATATTTAAAGGGAATGTTTTTATTCAGTAGGGAAAATCGAGGTAGAGGATATCAGCATAAACTCGTTATGAAACAAAGTAGAATATAGGCTACGACAGCCATTTTTCAGCAGAAGGGTTGTAGGACATTGTAATAAGCTACCGGGGATGTCGCTACTGCAGCGTTACTTGCCTCCTTCAAAATTAGATTAGATAAATACTATACAGAGAAGGGTTCATAAGTACTCGTGGGATTATACTTGTTTTGGGTAGGTGGGCCGGGTGCCGGATGGGCTGGAGGGCGATCTGGTGGTGGTGGTGGTGTGGTGGTGGTGGTGGTGGTGGTGGTGGTGGTGGGGTGAGGCGGGTGTTGGGGGGGGTATGTTGCAACTCGGATGGGGACCCTGGGAAGGCTCTTTTGATGCACTCTTCTTTTTATGTAATTATGTCTTGTAAAAGATATTATCATATATAGTTATATAATATATAGTACTAATAATATACTATTATATATATAATATATCTATTAGTCAGTTATATATACCGTATATAGTCGATATTGTAGGATCTTTCATGAGTGGCAGCTACCGAAACATATATAAGGGATGCCACAACTGCTACGTTATATGGCACGAGGGATAAAAATCAGATGACGTATAGAGATACACAATATGCAAAGCAAATATGTGTTTGGATCAGAAAACTCGCAATAATGTGATATTGTGATAATTTAGGCTTACGGACGCACTGTCTGCATTTGTGATACGGCGCCCAGGCTGAAGTTTAATGTATTGCTACATTGTAATATCAGTGCGGTATGCAACAAGAGGCTGCAGGGGCGTGGCGGGTGATTCCCTGCAGGCCAGAGTGAGCACGGCACACGGCACGTTCCGCCCGGATCACTATCCGGCCTGTCGTTACATAAACAGTGTGTCGGGTTAGCGCTCGTCACCGGAACCACCCCGGGACGTCCCAAAACGGCGCAGAGCAGCCCGGGGGCCAAAGCAGCTCGAAGGGGGGGGGGCAGAGGCAGCTCAGAGGGGAGCTGGCGGACGTGGGACGTGACTCGTGAGGACGTGAGGAGGCGCGGAGCCGCACGTCCACCGTGACGTGACGTGCCACCACGACACAATCTGTGGCCACCATATGGGCGCAGCGCGGTTATCATCGCCACTGAGTGCCTCCCAAGCCATGCCGGAAAATCCTACACAACGCTGCGGCAATCGCTCTCAGACTGAAGATAAAACACAAACGATGCTTCGAATAAAGTAGGTGGTTACAGAGCATATTATGCTCATGGTTGGCAATGACAAAAATAGGAATGTCGGTATTTCTCAGCCTCATATTTCGCTGGTTATCGCCAGCCGCATTTCCTATCGTAAGTGCGTTGTTTGTCTGACGGGTTTCCTTCGAGAAGCCTCCATATAACTAGCTCAGAGATACAGATGGAGGAGTACGACCTCTGACCCGCTGATGTCGGGTGTATCGACCGCGCAGTCATCCCCTGAGATGACGGCCCTAAAATGCCACCCCGCCGTGTTACATAAATGCCTAGAAATGCTACAGAAAATTCTGTCAAACTCTGCCCTACGCTGGCTGATACTTCAACAGGGCGCATCAATAAAACATGTCTGCGGTACGTATTTCATCAATACGAGTCAGGTGAATCAGCCTGACCAAACACAGCGATATCACTTTCCTCTGATAGGCTCAAGTACAAGGGAGAACCCATTGGTGTATTCTAGTCCCGTTTTCTTCGTAATTGCTTGCGTTACTTGGATGTTAATGGCCGTCTGCACACGTGGCGTGTTTGTTCATTCATTCCCGTGGCTCCATACCATACCGCCACCGAACGAACAACACAAACACACGTTGGGTGGACGACGAAGGAGGAGGAAAGATAAGAGGACAAGGGGATGGTGGGTGGTGAAATGATTTGCGACACCGTGTACCCGTCCGTTGCCGTCGGGTCCACACCACGCACTGCCCACTGAACTGAATAATGCACTGCCCTATCTGGGCCAGTTCTCCCTCCTCCCGTCCCCGGCCATAACTCCCCTCCGTCCTGCCCCCCCCCGTCCCGCCCTCCCTCGATCCCTGCACGGTGCCCCCCCCCGCCCGCAGGAGGCTACCCTCGACCCTCACCCGAGTGTCGGGGAGATACTGTCGGGGAGACCCACGTCCCACACACACACAAGACGTCGTTTCACATTACACTCGGTAGCTCACTTCCGTCGGCCAATAACCGTCAATAGGTTTGTCCCCATTACTGATTATTGACACAGCCCCGCGACTACATGCTCCGACATATGATGTCACTTTCAGCTCAACTGCAAACATGGCGCACTCCACTGTTGATAATAAGGTCAACAAAAAGTGATTATTTATGCATGATGTGACATAATAATGTTGATCTAACATCCATTAACATGGAAATGCTACCTAAATTACTGATAAGCTGGTGCTCTGGTCTCTTCTTACCTGTCCCCGGCGGGCAGCCATCCGCTCATCTGCAAATGACAATAACACGGAGTTAGACGGGCCTGCAGCAAAAATGGAAACGCAGCCAGAGGCGTCACAGAAGTTTGTTAGTGTTGTAATTGGTGCCAGCAGCTGACAGAAAAACATACGATATTAAATCATTGTATCTCAATCAACTACACATAAGGGTATGTAACACTTCCAAACACCGCATCTATCTCGGTGAGGGTCTTATAAATCCCATGAAGTGCGGAGGTGCGGAGTGAAGAATTTGGCCAACAAATAGCCATAAAGAGTGTAAAACTCAGCCTTAAAGAGATCTCACTTATCATAATGAGCTGTTACAAATGACAGTACCTTTCTAACCTGTTTTGGTTTCATCCAAAGGTTAATATTAGCATGAGTAATACCAGTGTTAGGGTTATAGTTATGGAATACACTTCGATTTAGGGAGTGGAAAACTCGCAGTAAATCTAGGGAAAAAGAGTGGACAAATATTACCCACAGGGTGTCGTTTTCCGACCAAATTTTGCAATCCTAGCCCGCGCACTGCAGGGGGGTTGATTTCCGCCCCCCCCTCAGTTTTTTTTTCAGGAGTAGCGAAAAAACGGCGGCGCGCAGCGCCGCCAAATTTTGTAACCTGTGTTGTGGGTGTCAGTTAGCACACACATATGGAAAAGTTTTGATGAGGTCATTCAGGTCAGGTCACAGTCCAGTGTCAAGTGCTACCTTCAAATGTTTGCGTTCGTGCCAAAGCCAGTTTTTTTTTTCGGAAAGTTGTGATGCAGGTTATGAGAACAGTACCACAATTTGTATATCTCGGATTTTTCTATCCCCGGGACAAGGTCAGGTCAATTCCTGACCTCCCCATTAGAAACCTGAATGGGAAAATAAAAAACAGCTTCCTTCAGGAATATTATGCATGGATCAGGCTCTTCTTCAAATCTTGCTATTTATTCTCATTCTAATGATCAAGTGCAATTGTATGCTTAGTGATTGCTACAGGTCATCTGAGGTATTGGGTCATCATCAATGAGTTTGCTATAAACTCTTGATAGTGAAAGATGATAGAGACGATAGTTGACCACCAATGTGTTCGTTCTCGTCCGGCCGCGTTGCCATATGCGACATGACCTACCTGGTCACCAAATGCCTTGACTGAGGTTCAAATTTGAAGTTGACCTTACCAGGTCACGTACATGTTTCAAAGCGCTTCCAATGAGACAAACATGATGGAGTTTAATGTTTTCTATCTTTCTTAGACATGTGCTAGTCACGAAAAAACTGTTTTGACGCGCGGGCTAGACACTGGCACAGTAAAGTATCAATGTTACAAATTGTGACACAGTTGATGACACAAATACCAATCTGAATGCAACTAAAATTGTAACGAAAACAAAACAACGTCCAGTCCCACTGTCCACACAGTTCCCATCTGCCCGCACATCCCGTCCCGTCTGCCGCCAGTCCCGTTCCCCCACACCAGTCCCGTCCCGTTCCTGCCCAGCCAGTCCGTCCCGTCTGCCCGCACAGTCCCCGCCCGCCAGCACGTCCCGTTCCGTCTGCACGCAGTCCGTTCGTTCTGGCCAACAGTCCGATCCGTCTGCACACAGTCGTTCCGTCTTGCCCGCACAGTCCCGTCCCCGTCTGCCCACACAGTCCCGTCCCGTCTGCCACGCAGTCCCGTCTGTCTGCCACACCGATCCGTCTGCCAACACAGTCCGTGCCGTCTGCCCACAGTCCTACCCCGGCTGCCCACACAGTCCCGTCGTCTGCCCACACAGTCCCGTCCCATCTGCCCGCACAGTCCCGTCCCGTCTGCCCGCACAGTCCCGTCCCGTCTGCCCGCACAGTCCCGCCTGCCCGCCATCACCCCGTTTCTGAGCAGCTCACCTCTGGACGCGTTGAACTCCTCGATAGTGTAGCTCTGCCCCAGATTCAGAAAGCGCAGGTCACTTCTCCGGTCAGCAACGGCAGCCGCCGCAGGCGGCTTCTTCGTCTGAAGGAGAGAACACGTGCCTTACTACACCAAGAAGCAGACAACAACCTGGTACAGCAATCATAAAACAGACGTTGTTTTCCAGGCAGAGCTCCGTTTGCTTTTGCACTGATTGGGCTGTAGTAAGTGGCGTGCGCCTACTACAGCTGCTCACACCACCTAAAAAGCAGCCCAAGTATAGGCTGCTTTTTAGTGATCGTTTAGGTCACAACAACTACCTCGGTAATGTCGCGCCCACACAAAGACCCTGAGTCACTCTAATCGTCGAAATGGACAACAAATAGCTAAGAGGCCCTGACCACAAGTATCGTTAGCCAGAAGACCAACACATGGTGGCCAAATTCACAGATTCACATGGTGGCCAAATTCACAGATTAGGGGGAATGAAAGGTGACAGAATTGCTAGTTTGATCACATCTTGAGATGTAGGTGTCTGGGTCTAAAAACATGACAATTATGCTAGAATTTGCATGTATTTAAGCTAGACACCGCACATTTTATGAAATCTCATCTGGGAATATTGTATAATTTTGGCATTCCTCCACCCTAACTCTCTGAATTTGCCCACACTAGGCCAACACGACTGGCTGACCTGTTTGAGCTCCGTCTCGCCGGCCGTCTGCCGTCCAGCCCCGCCTGTAGCCGCTGCCGCCGCCGCCTGCAGCACGCCGCCTCCCTCCTCCAGAGAGAGCGTGTGTCGCGGCCGCTCCTGGAGGCTGGTGCCGCGCTCGGGCGCCTCCTCGGCGGTACAAGGCGCCGCCAGGGCGCGCACCGCCAGCCTAGCAGCCGTGTCGTCACCACTGTCGTCCGCCTCGTCAGCCATCTGAATCACCACCGCACCCCCGGCGTCCGGCCGGGCCGCCGCCGTCTCTCCTCCTCTGTCAGGCGCTTCTGTCATCTCTGTCATTACCACAGCGCTTGCCGCCGACTTGGCTGTCCTGCGAATGAACTGCTGGCTGCCTCCGCTGCTGGCTGAGGTTCTGCAGGCTGCCGCTCGACTTGGCCGTCTCCAGGCCGGCGGCCGACTCGTCGATGGCGCCGAGGTCCTCCAGCGAGCCGCCCTGCTGCTGCCGTTGGCGGCGCAGCGCCGGCTCAAACGAGCCACGCGACAGGTTGAAGCAGGAGCCGCCTGGGCGCAGGGGAGGCGGGCGTCACTCACACACGCCGGGTCACAGGCATGATAAGGGTCGCTTATCTGCACTGGTATGTAGCTGAGCAATGATAGTGTCCATTATCTGAAGTCAGTGCCCGTATGACGGTTGCCATGTTTTGCTTAAATTCATAACATTACCATATATACTTAAGACCATAATGTAAGTGCAACTAAACACGAACACATTCAACAAAACTAGATCAACGCAAAGCAACTCTGATAAACAGCATACACGTTCGTTAACACTCTTTGCGACAAACACTACTTTTCAAAGCAACGACGAGCTAGTCTCCACACCCCTGCTATTCCAGCAGCGACCTGCCGGAGTCAGCCTTCAGTCCCTGTCCCGTACCTTCCGCGGTGCGTCCGGCCACACCCTTCCTCTTGCCGGCGGCGTCTCCGGAGCAGGTCTCGGCCGCGATGTTGTCCAGCGAGCCGCCGGCGTGTGTACAGCCGGTGACGGTCGGCTCGCTGTCGCGGCCGCGGCGCCGCTCCCGCGGTCGGCGGCCCTTCAGACGGCGGGAGGCGTGTCGCGTCTCCTCCTCCCGCGCCTGGCTCTCCTCGTCGTGACGGAGCAGCGTCTGCAAATCATGCCAGATGTCTCATGTCAGTCAAACAGTCTCGTCCCGCGCCTGGCTCTCCTCGTCGTGACGGAGCAGCGTCTGCCACATCACACTGCCCAGAGGTCATCACACGAGCTCTCGTCCCGCGCCTGCTTCTACCTCATCTTCGGTGATCGGGCAGTCGTCTGCAACATGTCCAGTAGATGACAGCTCTAAAACAGGTCTCGCTCCCGCCCTGGCTCCCTCCCTCCGCGGCCAACGGCCCAGCAGCGTTCTGCATCAATGTGCGATTGGCAGATGTTCTAGTCACACAGTCTCTTCCCGCGCCTTCTTCTCCTCGTCTGACGGACAGCGTCCTGCAACAAATCATTCAGAGATACAGTCAAACTTCTCGCCCACCGTCCCCCTCGTCTGACGGAGCCAGCGCTCTGCAAATCATGCCAATGTCAGTCAAACACGTTCTCGTCCCGCCTGGCTCTCCTCTCTACGAGCAGGCTCTGGCAAATATGCTCAATGTCAGTCAAACAGTCTCTCCGCGCCTGGCTCTCCTCTCGACTGATCAGCTCTGCAAATCATGTCAATTCAGTCACACATCTCGTCCGCCCTTGCCTCCTCGTCGTGACGAAGCAGCGTCTGCAAATATGTCAATGAAGTCAAAACAGTCTCGTCGCGCCTGCTCTCCTCGTCTGACGCGCAGCAGCTGCAAAATCACCAGATGAGAGTCAAACAGTCCTCGTCCCGCCGCCTGCCTCCTCTCGTGACGAGCACGCTCGCAACACCCACCTACCACCCACCACACCCCCTCTCCCTGACGAGCAGCGTCGACAAATCATTCCAGACTGAACAGTCAAGACAGTCTTCGTCCCGCCCTGATCTCCTCTCGATGGAGCACGTCTGCAAATCATGTCACCCGATGACAGTATCCAAATCGCGCTCTTCCCGCGCTGATTCTCCTCTCGAATGAAGCAACGTCTGCAAATCATGCCAGATGTAGAGTCCAAACAACAGTCTCCTCCGCGCCTTGCCCCTCGTATCTACGGACACGGCTGCAAATGCGAGCCAATGTCCAGTGCAGTCAAACAGTCTCGTCCGCCCTGATTCTCCTCTCCATGCAGCAGCGTCTGCAAACTCATCGTCAGCGACAGTACAATACAGTTCGTCCCCGCCTGCGCCTCCTCCTCGTCGTGACGAGCAGCGTCTGCAAATCATGCAGATGTCAGCCACACCACCCACCTCTCGTCCCTCTCCTCGCTCTGACGGAGCAGCATCTGCCAAATATTCAGATGACAGTACAAACAGTCTCCTCCGCGCCTGGCTCTCCTCTCTACGGAGCAGCCGTCTGCAACATTATTCAATGACAGCAAACAGTCTCGTCCGCGCCTGGCTCTCTCTCACACCTGCCAAATCATGTCAATTCAGTCAAACAGTCTCCTCCGCGCCGGCCTCCTCGTCGTACGAGCAGCGTCTGCCAAATCATGCACAGAGTCTCATGTCAGTTCAAAACAGTCTCGTCCGCTGCCTGATTCTCCTCTCGCATGAGCAGCGTCTGGCCAAATCATTCAGAGACGCTCAAAACAGCTCGTCCCGCCCTGGCTCTCGCTCTCTGAGGAGCAGCGTCTGCAAATCATGTCATATGTCAGTCAACATCTCGTCCCTGCGAGCCTGTCTCCTCGTCTCGCTACGGAGCAGCGTCTGCAAATAGCCAGAATGACTATCTATATATCTATGCCTCCCGCGCCTGCTCTCCTCATCGATGGAGCAGCGTCTGCAAATCATGCCAGATGACAGTCAAACAGTCTCGTCCCGCGCCTGACGCTCCTCATCGATGGAGCAGCGTCTGCAAATCATGTCAGGCGCCACTCACCAGTCACATGGAAGTCATTTGGCTGCTGTTCAACCGCACAGCCCAGATTCAGAAATGTTATTTCTTGCGTGGGTTTATAGTATCTGAGGTCAGCCATCTATAAATCTGAGTTTGCAGCAAAGGGAACTGGTATTCAATCACGTAATTCATATTCACTGGTATATGTTGCACTACAATTTGCATGTATCAGTAACTTACACCAATGGGCTACAGTTAATACATGAATGACCATTGTGGTGTCCCATTTTGAAGAATGAAAACTTTCGGAGCTTACACAAACCCTCGGATAATTATAGTCAAGGAAAAACAACTAAATGCATTAACCTGCGCAGTGACTGCAGGGGGTTCTCACCGAACACGAACTGCAGGGGGATGATCCCCCCTAACATCTCGAAAACGACGCTACGTAACGACAAGCAGAAAACGGCGTTAGATAGCTCGAGACAAGCGCCATTGAAAGTATATCAGTCTTTTCAGGTCAGGTCAAAATTGAGGTCACCAGAGGTCATCAAAGGCCAGATTTACCGGTTTTAGGACTTCACTCAAGAAACCCCAAATATCTCAGAAACCATGACCGGTAGGAACAAACGGGAACGAAATCAAAAGGCATTGACAAATGCAATCGCTAACATGTCCTCCGACTTTAGATAACGTCAATAGTTTAAGCTCCAGAGGTCATCAAAGGTCAAAAAGGCTATATTTGGCAAAGCTATTTTCAAGGATAACATTTCCCCTAGCATAGATAGGGAAATCATTTTGATGCCATCGTGTTTGTCTCGTCAAGGCGCTTTGAAAAATATGAATGGTAACCTGTTAAGGTCAACTGATAAATTTGACCTCAGGTTAAGGTCATTTGGTGACCCAGGTAGGTCATGCTGCATGTGGGGCGACGCGGCTCGAAGATAAAAACACGATGGTGTCATCCGATCGTCTCCATCATTATTCTATCAAGCGTTATTGACCTTTGATGAGGGAGTTGACGTTGATGCGACGAAGTTCTTCACCACTGCAACTTCTAGTACTACCCGGGGCCACCAGTTGAAGCTCTAACCTAGCGCACCTCCAGGCCGACGGAAGCTCAGCGTGCGCGTAATCAACGAGTGGAACGCGCGCCCTCGGTGATCCACCGCCCCCCCCAGCATCAAATCGCTTCAAGACAACTGGAGCAGACATGGTACAATAGAGTTACACTATCCACATAAAAGAACGAAGTGAGAGAGAATCTTGTAAGAACTCAGAATTCCGGATCCTAGCAATGCCTTCTTATTCCCACTACTCATATAATATAAGTATAATCATAGCATAACAGTAGACTGGATTACACGAAAGCAGGCCACGCATATCGGCGGAGAGAGAGCGATGCGAGAGCGTGAAGCAGAGTGCGACTAAATCTAGCCACCGAAATTGTTTACAGCGTTATAAATTACTTTCACACCCTTATATATATATAAAAATTTTCAATATGGTTCGAATTGATGCGCTATTCAAGCAATAATTTGCTAGCCGTCTAACACTCTCCGATTTGACGTTATACGATGCAATCATTAAAGTCTCCGAAGATACCAATGTTCATCAACTTGTATTTAGCACTGAATATAAACACGAAACCCTATTACTCATATTCACACGCAGTATAAAAACATACGATCCTCTCTCAAAATTACGTTTTTTATCTATTGCGTACGATCAGTTCGCGGAGCAGCAACATTAAAGAGAGAGCAGAGAGAGAGAGAGACCACCCAATTTGTGTTATGTAGCGATTAATTTTACTCACCACACATCTTTCTCATACTTACACTGCATACGCTAGCCCTTTAATTTATCTACACGTCAGTGTTTTATCGCAGCTGATCAAACACCATGGTCCCGCACAAATATATCTGTATGCATCATGTTCTCGACTTCCCGATGCTAATTAAATTTTCGGCTCCCTTACTGGAACCTGATTCGTTCAATCCAGTTCTACTGTATCTATGTTAAAATTATTAGCAAAAACTAAATGTTGATGACCTCAGATGGACCCTGTGTGTGGACTGTGTGTGTGTGTTTTTGCGGGAAGGGGTGCAAGCTCATTGAACATCAGTGCCAAACTTCTAGATACCTTGCAAAGACTCACTCAGAAACAAAATGCACCGCTCATCAATAATGAGCTAATAGCATGATTCTGAAATAATTGGCCTTATCCAATCAAAATTATCTTAAAGGAAACATTTGTAATGTATATTGCCACATACACTTATGATGAGGAGGCCAGGAAATTGACCTGACCTTTGGTCACCAATATGACAAATACAAGATATATAAATTATAGGTACTGATAACCATATAAAATCATGCAAGTTTCAAATCTTTTTGATTTTTTTGGCATGACCACAATTTTTTTGGAGGTAAGGTCATGATGTGACCTTGTGAACTGACCTGAAATGACCTGAAGTCAAAACTTTTAAAAGGTGTGGGTAATTAATGGCCAAAAAGATTTAAGAAATTTGGTGGCACTGCATGCCACCATTTTTCTGCTACTCCTAAAAAACCTGAGAGAGGGGGGGAATCAACTTGCAGTGCATGGGTTAAGGCTTACACAAGAGTCCTTCCTACCTGCACCTCAGGAGACATATCTGACATATCTCCAGGATGTGTGTAGCTGACAAGCTCCTTCAGCATAGATTCCAGCTTCAATGTGGACTTCTCATTCATGCTGGAATCAAGACTCCTGTTCTCCATCTTCTGTGAAACACAACAGAGTAAGATTAAGTTGCATGTCATTATACAGAGAAAAAACCTGCATTGATTGTACCATTAGTATTGCAGAATGATGTCCTGCCCATGAAAAGTTACCTAGATCTTAACATTAATTATTTGTGTATTATATCCAAGCCACAAATATATATAGACAAACAAATAATGTAACAAAGTGAAAGAGCCTTAGGGGCCATATATAGGGTATAGAACAACTGTGTCCCACGACACGTAGAAATACTTCCTCCCGCGCTCCCTCTCTAGTAACTCCAGACTTTTCATGCTGTTGGTGAAGCAGTGTTCAGCACTGTCCACATCACCAATAACATTGACATGAAGTCTGGCTTCAGCTTTGGACATGTCTGGAGCTACGTTTGTCTACCCAAACTCCTGCACTTTACTGATGTTTATAAAGCATAAGCTCAGTAAATGATAGGAAACTTTATTCTTTGAAGAACCAACCTGCAAAGATAAGATGCTTCAGGTTATATGCAATCTTATATCATGGCAAACAAAATATTCCAATTCCCTGTGTGTTGTTTTGAACCGAACGTTGAACAATTATAACCGAAAAATATCTTCCGTTGAATACAACTCTGACAGATCTTGCGAAGTTCTCATTACAATCCTTATTCCTATTTCAAAACTGTATGCATGTTTAATGAGATACTCTTCTTAGTTGTCCCCATTGTTTGGACAATTAATTTTCTTCAGGCAATCCCCACCCACTGTCCTGCGAATTAACACCGTATCCTCGGCAACAGAAGCGATATTTTGCGGCAAAATAATATGCTATCGCTTCGGAAACGCCATACTTTTTCAAAAAAAAAAAAAAAAAAAAAAAAAAAAAAAAAAAAAACAAAAAAACTCAAAAAAAAAAAAAAAAAAAAAAAAACAAAAAAAAAAAAAAAAAAAAAAAAAAAAAAATACAAAAAAAAAAAAAAAAAAAAAAAAAATAAAAAAAAACAATGATCACCTTTTACCTTGCAACCGTTCAGAAGGTCGCCAACTGTTAGCATATCCGTGTGATTAACTTCCGCTTTACTTAGACTTAAAACATGAAATAATATTGCAGAAAAGAGTATCGGAGACCTTTTTGAAGTTATAAAACATACATAAATTGTGTTTGACATGCACATACAACTGAATAGTCCAACAGTGCAATATTCAACGAACAACACTCCACATATCTCTTCTACATATATTGTTTGCTTTGTTAGAATGTTGCTTGTTTCATTCATTGTTATTAAAAAGCAAAAAGTATAATTCTGAAGATGGAAATCAAAATAACAATGACAAAATACTTCTCAAAATGAAAAGATAATGCAAATTGTATTCCGTCAACAGCACTGAATATGTGCAACAGCTGAGAGTCGTAGTCAGCTGATATATATACTCTGGTAGTCAGCTGTTGTCATGCTTTCTGAACTTCCGTCTGGGGAATATCTGCGCGGGATCCATCACGAGATTTTGGTATGTCTGGTTTTGATCTGTCACCGTTTCCTTGTGATATTTTATGTTTTTGATCGGTGGGAGATAAAATATTTTCGTGTAATAACAAGGTAAAAGCTTAAAGTGATACTTACGGAAGTCCTTTAGCGTACAGCCGAGCATTATTTAATAACAACTGAATGATCGAATCTCAAACTGCATGTTGACGTATCAATGTTAATTGTGGCTGGTGTAGTAAGTAGTTCATGTGTATTTGTGAGCTGAGTTCAAGTTGTGCCTACTTCTTGGGCCGTATTCTTTTGTGTTAGGATCCTTGAGAACTGTGGATCTCAAGAACCTCAGGCATTGAGCTGCTGCTGACGTCATGGTGATGTCTGCATCATGCATGTCAATGTCACCATATTGTGTTATGCACTTTGACTCACTGTGTGTCAGTAATTATATCACTGGCACCACCCACAGGCGGTGCAGGGGGCGGGCGGTACAGCCAGTTTGATGACGTCACTGATATATGGTTATTATATTATTGATAATTATGTTTTGTGCTGTCAGTGGGGTAATACAAACGACCTTCCTACCATTAGTTATTAGTAAATCCCTATAATACACCCACCAATCAATACAAAATATCAGTGGTGAAGATGCCTGTCACCCACCCCGATAGGCACATGCCCACCCATCCGGAGATGCTCCATCAGCAGTGACATACTCCTGCTGGTTAGGTTAGAATCTCTTGTTTCATGCTATCAGCAGTGGTGGGTGACAGGTGGCGAAGCCGCCTGTCGTCCACCCCTGGTAGGCATTTTTCCACCTGGCCTGAGATGCTGCATCAGCAGCGACCTATGATATAGGTTAGGTAAGGTTTGATTATGCTCCATCCAGCAAGACAGGAAAAGTACTAGCGGGTGCCCCCAGCTGAATAGCTTTCTTCCCAAAGCGGCTCCTTCGATCGTAATGATGCTGACACCAGTGACGGCATCAAACCAGCTGCACTGCCCGCCCCTTACTACACTACCTACACACAGCGACCCTACCAATAGGGGTGGTGCCAGCAACATGAATACCCTGTGTGTCTTGTGGCGTGCTACAGTTTAACACCCTGGAGCATGAGGTTACGCCTTTCCCAAAGCTCCCCATCCAGAGGATCATCCTCACTTAAATCAATCAAAGTGCTACTGCTCCTCCCCTTTCATAATTTGTATATTCCCATGAGACCCCTGCACTTGTCTCAACAAACTGCCTAACTGATACTCTACCAAGACATCTTATTCCACAATGAGTAACTGTCAAGTAGGCACATGTTCTTATTTTGTGAAATAACAGATTCAGAATTCCAAGATTATCCCAATAATCACATGCCAAATACAGATAGATATGTGCCCAGTCCCATTCACCCATTTTGTCTGAGGATATCCGATAAACCTGAAGGATTTTTCTGCTAACTCCAATGTATAGTTCACATTGGAAAAGGAAGATGATCTCTTTGCTACTCACCGAATGTGCGTGTGTGTGACCTTTGCTGTCTGCCGGCAGAGGGCTGTGCCGGTGTGGCAGCTGCCTCACCATGTCGGCCTCGGTCGTCACCTGTATCAGCTGTCTGCAGTGCGGCGCCACCTGTGGGCAGTGCACCAGCCGCGCGCGCTCCGAGCTGGCGCTGCCGGCCGCCGGCGTGTCCGTCAGTCGGAAGCAGCGCCTGCCGGCCTGCCCGGTCCGGCTGTCCCGCGAGCCGCGCCTCTCCGGCTCGGCGCCGCACCTGGGGCCCGCCGGCCGGCTGCCGGCGCCACTGGCGCCCAGCACGCGGCTGACGGCGCCCGAGCCGAGCGCCCGCCCCTCGGCACCGCGGCAGGCGCCCACCGCCAAGGACGGCAAACGGATCCGCGACGCGTGCGACTTCGGCGACTCGGCTAAGGTTCCCGAGGCGGTGACGAAGCGGAAAAAGGACGACATGCCGGCGGCGGCTGTGTCGGACGGAACTGGCGCTGGGATGGAGGACGACAGGCCTGAAGAAGCCGCCTGCAACGGCATCGGAGACCGGCCGACGCCGACCTCAGCACCGGCACAGACGCCGGCATCAGCACCGGCATCAGCACCGGCATCAGCACCAGCATCAGCACCAGCATCAGCACCGGCACCAGTACATGCACCGGCCTCGACCAAGTCGCCACCCTCATCTGTACCATGCCGGCCCCACTATCAGGTCAGCGGCCAACATGTTTTGTGTGATAATTTGGATATCTGACGTGTACCGATTGTTAGATGTGTGATCTCCATTAAGTTTTGGTATATAGTGGCTTCCCTTTTAATTGTCAAGCTTTGATTGCCTTCTGCCTGAAGTGAGCATAACAAGTTTAAAAAGTTTCTGGGCGTATATGAGTAAAAACCTGACTGTTAGTGCGTCTCATCTTGACATATATGCCTGTCTGCATTTTGGATCCGCCTGACCCTGTCAGCTCTCGGCCAGCCCTGTATGAGCTTGTCTGGTCTTCTCGGCTCCTAGCTGACTCTGTGAGACCTCTGTCACTCTGCCCCGTCAGGTGGTGAAGCAGCCGCCGTCGTTTCTCGATAGTGACCCGGCCAGCGTGCTGCGCAATGTCGGTGTGCCCCGGAAGGGCGAGGTCAAGGCACGCACCAAGTCCGGGTCTGCTCCCGAACCGACGACGAAAATAGAAAAGGCACAGCATAAGACCGATAGCTACAGTGACTCGGACCTCGGCAGGTAGGCGGAAGGAAATACAAGCTGTCACAATAAATGAAGCGCTTATCAACACCAGGCTTCAAAGCTGACTTGTTTGTGGTCTCGATTGTAACCATCATTTTGTTAAGTTTTGGTTATGCAAAATGTAGTGGTCCAAATATTTGAATGATTAAGATCTACTTGATTTTGTTGTTGGTAAATATAACCCCTTATCTGCGACATTTTCTCAAAAGTTTTATACGCGGTCACATTGCTTGCATAAATTTTTATTTGAAATGCGATCATCGTTCACTCATTTGCAGCGACGAGGACGACTATTCTGACATCAGCGATCTGAGCGACCCCGAAAACGTCGAGGACAGCTCGAAAGCGAACCCGTTCGCCGATGGAGACGACTCCGCTTCCGACTATGAAGGTAACGTGCTCCACGCAGCCCCGACTATGAAGGTAACGTGCTCCACGGAGCCCCGACTATGAAGGTAACGTGCTCCACGCAGCCCCGACTATGAAGGTAACGGGCTCCACACAGCCCCGACTATGAAGGTAACGTGCTCCACGCAGCCCCGACTATGAAGGTAACGTGCTCCACGCCAGCCCCCACGCAGCCCCGACTATGAAGGTAACGTGCTCCACGCGGCCCGCTCGACAGCTACTCCGTCTTGATGTTGCACAATACGGTATGGTACTTGGTGCAAATGCGATGCTGGTACATATATTGTTTAGCTTTTAAGCGTTGCTGCAGCACCATATTGTGAGTTTACACATACATTCTGCTCTAAGAGTGGGTCTGAACCTGTACTCAGACGAACCGCCATATGACGCAGGTTTTGACACCGGGGTCCTGAGATCGCTTTGAAACCAGTGTGCGGAGTGGTATATTCAGTCGAAAAAGACAAAATCGCCATCAAAATCAGCTGTTAGTTACAAATAACATTACTTTCCTAACATTTTTTTAATCTACAGGCTACTCATCATAAGTAAGATCAATATTAGGGTTATAATTATCCAATACATCTTTATTAAGCAAGTGGAAAATTCACATTAAAACTGGTAGAGAAGAGTGGAAAAATATTGCCAACAGGGTGACATTTTCCACCCAAATTTCGCAATCCTAGTACACTGTTTTGGCACCGGCCTCGTATCGCAGTAGCTGTTGATAAGCCGTGGTGGACAGCCGTTTTCCGTAAACACTGGGAATATGGAGTTATCCGCCCCAGAGGGCCGTCAGTTGTGCCATGGCGAACACAACTTAGGCGACTGTAACACCCTTGAGCCCAAATAATTACCATTTGTGGCCCGGGAAGCTCCACTCTTCAGCTAAACTATGAGCAGATTAGGCGATGGGTCTGTTTGTGTCTGTGTTTGCGTCTGTGTTTGTGTTTGTGTCTGTGTTTGTGTCTGTGTTTGTGTCTGTGTTTGTGTCTGTGTTTGTGTCGTATAGCGTATAGTTAAGTTGAGCCGGCCCACTGACTGTGTCGTGGTGCCGGCGGCCGGCCCTCACCGGCTGACTCTCGCCCACCACCGATTGGATCAAATGGCCGGGACGTGCCGTCTGGCCGGTGGAAGGGTGGGGTCGCTAGGGTGACGGCGGGGGCCGGGAGTCTTGGTGTGGAGCGCGGAGTGAGCACACGGTGTTACCGTGTGCTGCCGCAGAGGTTGTGCCATGTGACGGGGCTTTGTGCCAGGGCTTGGTGCCAACGGCTTTGTGCCAGTGACCTGCCGGCAGGCTGGGCCTTTGTGCCAGCGGCTTTGTGCCAGTGACCTACCGACAGGCTGGGCCTTGTGCCATTGGCTTTGTACCAGTGACATTCCGACAGGCTGGGCTTTGTGCCAGGAACCGACCGACAAATTTGTTTTAATCCAGTACCGCTTGTTTTGTACATACGTTGAATACATGCAAGACACTACAGTTTGTGTGTGTGTTAACGATGTACCGGCCGTCGACAGACAACCACTCTGTGATGAGCGGCATGACGGTGGCGTCCGTCTCCTCCCTGACGCCGTCTCTGGTCGGGGAGACGCTGGGCGGCATCTCGCTGACGGAGACGCTGGTGGCGCCCGGCACCGACCTGCCGGCGCTCAACCTCAGTCTGTTCCCGTACGTGCCACCCACCATCAACTTCTGCCAGTACAACGAGAAGGTGAGAGCGATGCACGCCAGACGAGTGGTGGACGGCTGGCTCAGGGGCTGAGCAGCTGGTCGCCGTCTGGGTATAATATTTTTTTTGGTGGCAAGGATATGGTTACCCCTTGTGACGACCAGAAGGACTCGTTACCCCGTCCCCTTTTGCGCAGACCGCAGTTCACGGCTTCAAGCTATGCGGTACAGCATAACTTCAGGTGTTCACTACTAGTGCCATCTAGGGACAGGAATATAAGTAGACATGTGTGCTGCAGCTGCTCCTGGTCAGAGACAGTGGTTTCAAGCGTATGGGTGATAACACGTAAACCGTATCTCAAAACTGAACACCATTTAGCATGAATTGGTTTTGATGCTCTTTGCGATAATGCGGTGACAATGCAACAGACGCTGCGATAGATGTATGTGCATAATGTATAAGTATAATAATGTTCATTGTATGCTATCATAAAAAATGGCTATATAATTTCTTACTTAACAGCTCAATCGCCAGTACCTCACCCGAAGGCTCCATTACCCTAAGTGGGGGTAATTGCCCCCTATTTGAGAATCCCTAGTATCAGGGTAGTTGCGGTGTAGCTGATGTGGACGTGGATTTAGGCGGTGCAATTGATCCAGCAGTGGCGGGTGAACACTACTCCACGTAGGAAAGTTGTAAAATACATCCAGTCCAGTTGTGTTTGTGCTGGTGTTTTGGCAGCACAAGTTCAGTACAGTATTTTAACCGAGTGATGTGATGGAGAATGTCTGACACGTCTGCGATTCAGGTGCCACTGACACCCTGTCCTGTCTCTTCACAGACGGAGGATCTGCCGCTCTCGGTGAGGCGGCTGCTGCGCTGGCGTCTGAGCACCATCACCCCGCAGCTGGTGCGGCAGACCATCACTAACTCGGGACTCAGGCTCACCAAAAGTAGGCACCAGTTGTTCTGTCCCCTCCCTCGCCGCTCAGCTCCTCCTGCTGGCTCTCCGGCCCTCTGTCGCCGTGTAGGGCTGCTGCTTCTAGGCTCGCTAGACTCCTGCCTCACTAACGGGGCGTGTCATGCTCGGGGAGCCCTGCTGGCTTCCATTTCGCACTTATTTGTCGGGTGAATAATGCAGGATTGTCTCGACAGTGCTGCGTTTTCTGAACGTAGAAACCCAGGGTGCTGGCGCAGTGGAGGGTGACGGTACTCCGAGGGTATAACACTAACTTGGTGATTGCTACCCAAATAACTCGGACTGGTCTGCTATGCCTCTTCTTTGGCCATTTTTGTTCTCTTCTGCCAGTGGCTCAGCTTCCAGCCGTTTTCATTTCTCGCTGCTCTGTCGCTCTAGCCTCGGCCGGGAGCTAAACGGAGCGAGCTGCGCTCTCTAGTGCTGACCGGCTGTGGAGCTGCGCTCTCTAGTGCTGACCGGCTGTGGAGCTGCGCTCCCTAGTGCTGACCAGCTGTAGAGCTGCGCTCTCTAGTTCTGACCGACTGTGGAGCTGCGCTCTCTAGTGCTGACCGGCTGTGGAGCTGCGCTCTCTAGTGCTGACCGGCTGTAGAGCTGCGCTTTCTAGTGCTGACCGGCTGTGGAGCTGCGCTCTCTAGTGCTGACCGGCTGTTGAGCTGCGCTCTCTAGTGCTGACCGGCTGTGGAGCTGCGCTCTCTAGTGCTGACCGGCTGTCGCTCTAGTCTCGCCCGGCAGCTAAACGGAGCGAGCTGCGCTCTCTAGTGCTGACCGACTGCGGATGTGTTCTCAAGTCTGCGCGCTGTAGTGCTGACCGCAGCTCTGCAGTGCTGACCGGTCACTGTGGATGTGTTCTCAGGTTACCTGCCCTCTGCTGCAGAAACTCCGAACTGGGTCGGCACCTGGGGAAAACACATGAAGGCCGAGTGCTTCAAGGCGGTGCGAGACTTTCAGAAGGTCAATCACTTTCCGGGCACCTTCCAGATCGGCCGCAAGGACAAGCTCTGGAAGAACATCTCGGCGCTGCAGCTCAAGTTCGGCAAGAACGAGTGAGTTTAGTCTCTGGTCTGAAGCGTATCTGAGTGCTGCTGTGGCCCTGCAGTTTGAATGGGTGCTTGTGATTCTTAACTTATATTATATTTTGACTCTGTTTCCTTTCTTATTTGTAAAGCATTAACCAATAACGAACAGTTATTGATGCCGCTACTGGGGCAACTCATTTGCTTCGTATATTCTATAGAAAGGTTGCTGAATCTTCATTTTAGGATGATGATAAAATGGCTATAGAAACCCGTTTTGACTACCGATCTGTCCTTGACTACCGATCTGCCCATATGTTCTTAACATTTGATCCTTTGTATTTGTTGCTCTCTAACATCAGCTCCTTTGTATTTTTCGCTATTGTTCGAGTGCCTAAAAAAATAATTATTTTGCTTCTCGTATCTGTCGGTTTTGCTCCGAGCTGTCAGAGTTTAGTTCTGTATTAAAATCCTGCTGAAGTTTGTACTGACGTCGAGTCCGAGGTCAGGACACCGACTTAACTGACGGGGCGCGGCTGTCACCAGCTTTGGCTTCGTGCCTCGCACCTACGTGCTGCCAACCGATCTGAAGGAGCTGAAGGTGGCCTGGCGGCGGGACGGCGGCAAACGAAAGTGGATCATCAAACCGGTGAGTGGTCACTCGGAGAGTGTTACGTCGTGTTCAGCTGCTGCTGATCTTAGGGATATTTGGATGATCTGCAGACTCTACTTTCGGCTTTCAGACCAATAATTATAAACGCTGTCGGAGTGTTCCAAACACTTCGTTCTTAGCAGTACGCTTATGTCGCTTCTGTACCATTTTTGGGTTCATCTAAGCTGTACCAGACCTTTACCTTTACCCCAGCTGACCTGTGCTGTTAGCCTCGCTAAGTGACTGTCCTGATAGTGCCTGGCTGTGCAGTCTGTTCTGGATCACTACCTCATCTCACGTCTAAGCTGACCTTTCTGACCCCAGGTGGCTCTGACTGTCCCCTGGCTGTTTAACCCCTGACCATCATTGCCTCCCCGCCTCCCCTCTCACCATATCTTCCGTCTGCCTGCAGCCGGCCTGTGCACGCGGCGCTGGCATCCGGGTGATCCAGCGCTGGTCGCAGCTGCCCAAGAAGAAGCAGCTGATCGTGCAGCGCTACGTCAGCCGGCCGTACCTCATCGAGGACCGCAAGTTCGACCTGCGCATCTACGTCTACGTCACCAGCTTCCACCCGCTGCGCGTCTACATCCACGACGACGGCCTGGTCCGCTTCGCCTCCGGTGAGAAACCATGACGGTAGCAGCAGCTGATGACCGCAGCCGCGGCCGCCTGACGCCACGCCTTCTGGTGTACCGTCTGATTTGTGTTCTTTTTCGTGACCCGGGTGCACCGCGGCGACCTGATCAGCCTTAACGAATTCCTACCCTCTGGTTAGCTCAGTCTATTCTCGTAATTCTTCAAACTGCTTAGTCCAACTGGGCAAATGACGCTCTACCCTTGTCAAATCGGCTGAATCAGATGTTATACTTTGTATTATATTGCGCCCTGACTCGTTTCGCCGGTTGGCGTTGCAGTGAAGTACTCGAACGTGGGGAAGACGCTGTCGGACCGGTTCATGCACCTGACCAACTACAGCATCAACAAGAACTCGGAAGCCTACCAGCCCAACAACGACGCCGAACTCTGTCAGGGACACAAGTGGTGAGTGGCGCTGAGCCAGCCTGGAGTAGTCTCTGAGCCAGCCCGGAGTAGTCTCTGAGCGAGCCGGGAGTAGTCGCTGAGCCAGCCGGGAGTAGTCGCTGAGCCAGCCGGGAGTAGTCGCTGAGCCAGCCGGGAGTAGTCGCTGAGCGAGCCGGCAGTGGTCGCTGAGACAGCCGGGAGTAGTCGCTGAGCGAGCCGGGAGTATTCTCTGAGCGAGCCGGGAGTAGTCTCTGAGCGAGCCGGGAGTAGTCGCTGAGTGAGCCGGGAGTAGTCGCTGAGCGAGCCGGGAGTAGTCGCTGAGTGAGCCGGGAGTAGTCGCTGAGCGAGCCGGGAGTAGTCGCTGAGTGAGCCGGGATTAGTCGCTGAGCGAGCCGGGAGTAGTCGCTGAGCCAGCCGGGAGTAGTCGCTGAGCGAGCCGGGAGTGGTCGCTGAGACAGCCGGGAGTAGGCGCTGAGCGAGCCGGGAGTAGTCGCTGAGCGAGCCGGGAGTAGGCGCTGAGCGAGCCTGGAGTAGTCTGAGTCAGCCGGGAGTAGTGCTGGCGAGCCGGGAGTAGGCGCTGAGTGAGCGGGAGTATGTTCGCTGAAGCGACCCGGGAAGTAGGCGCTGAGGTGAGCCGGAGTAGTCGCTTGAGCGAGCCGGGGAGTAGTCGCTGAGCGACCCGGAGTAGTCTGAGTCAGCCGGGAAGTAGTCGCGCTGAGCGAGCGGGAGTAGGCGCTGGTGAGCCGGAGTAAGCTCGCTGAGCGCCCGGGAGGTAGCGCTGACGTGACGGGAGTAGTGCGCTGGCGACCCGGGAGTAGTCTGAGTGAGCCAGGGAGTAGCGCTGAGGCGAGGGGAGTAGGCGCTGGCGAGCCCGGGAGAGTCCTGAGGTGAGCCGGGAGTAGTCGCTTGGCGGAGCCCGGGAGTAGGACCTGAGTGAGCCGGGAGTGTCGCTGAGCGAGCCGGGAGTATCGCCTGAGGCGCACGGGAGTAGTCGCTGAGCGAGCCGAGAGTAAAGTCCCGCTGAAGCGAGCCGAGAGTGTCGCTGGAGCGAGCCGGAGTAGTCTTCTGAGTGGGAGCCGGGAGTAGTCGCTGGCCAGCCGAGAGTAGTCGCTACGACGAGGCCGGGAGCAGTCTCTGAGTGAGCCGGGAGTAGTCGCTGAGCCAGCCGGGAGTAGTCGCTGAGCCAGCCGGGAGTAGTCCCTGAGCGAGCCGGGAGTAGTCGCTGAGCCAGCCTGGAGTAGTCGCTGAGCCAGCCTGGAGTAGTCGCTGAGCGAGCCGGGAGTAGTCGCTGAGCCAGCCGGGAGTAGTCGCTGAGCGAGTCGGGAGTAGGCGCTGAGTGAGCCGGGAGTAGTCGCTGAGCCAGCCGGGAGTAATCGCCGAGACAAAACTTGTTCGCGCAAGCAATTTTCGTAAATGATAGTGGCTTTGTATCTCCTTATAATCAATGAGTATCATCTTGTCTATATGCATCAACATACCTATTGAGTCACGCTTGGCCTTCGACGTAATATGAAAAGGGAGCACCTATTGCATTCCTATCAGTACTAGAGTGGTTAGTGGTTGGCAGCAAAGCGGCACGTGGTTAACTATCATACCGCGGGTCTCCGTTTGAACCGTCCTGTCTGTGTGTTCTGACCTTCTCTCTCTGTCCGGGGCTGGTGGCGTTACAGGACGCTGAAGGTGTTCTGGGCGTACATGCGGGAGCGCGGCGTCGACACGGACGCCCTCTGGCGGCGCATCATCGACATGGTGCTGAAGACGCTCATCTCGGGCGAACACCACATCCTCTCACTCTCCCGGCAGCACGTCCTCTCCAACTACTGCTGCCACGAGCTCTTCGGCTTCGACGTCCTCCTCGACGAGAAGCTGCGGCCCTGGCTGCTCGAGGTGAGGCTACTGGCTTGATATGGGGTATTTTATAATCGTGGTGTGCTTGGTCCGGATGCCATTGCTCTCCCATCCCAATTTCGTCTGGTGTTCTCTTCCTGGCTTGCGACAATGAGATGGTGTCTCTCTCGCTGAGATGGTGTCTTTCTCGCTGAGATGGTGTATCTATCGCTGAGATGGCGTCTTTCTCGCTGAGATGATGTCTCTCGCTGAGATGTCTCTCACGCTGAGATCCGCCTCCGCCTCAATATATAACGCCTCCAATCAATAATATAATGCCTCTCCGCCTCTGCAGGTAAACATCAGTCCCTCTCTGCACTCGTCGGCGCCGGTCGACCTCAGCGTCAAGGGTCCTCTGGTCCGCGACCTGTTCAACATGGCCGGCCTGCACGTTCCCAACAAGATGTCTGCTGAGCAGCAGCGCGAGGCGATCGGCCAGCTGTCGTCCGGCGAGGCGATGCAGCGGCTGGTGCTGGACAAGCGGCTATACACGAGCGTCTCCAGCCAGGAGGAGCGCAACAAACAGTCCGAGACGCTCAAACTCGACCGACCACAGGTCAGTCAGTCAGTAATCGGCGGCTGCCGGTCAGGTGTGGACTGACTGGACAGTACTCGTACACTCAGGCATATTCAGAGACGCTCTGACGTATTTAGAGGGACTCTGACGTATTCAGAGGCACTCTGACGTATTCAGAAATGCTCTGACATATTCAGAGGGACTCTGACATACTCAGAGACACTCTGACGTATTTAGAGACACTCTGACATATTCAGAGACACTCTGACGTATTCAGAGGGACTCAGACATGTTCAGAGACACTCTGACGTATTCAGAGACACTCAGCCATGTTCAGAGGCACTCTGACATATTCAAAGTCACTCTGACGTATTCAGAGGCACTCAGACATATTCAGAGGCACTCTGACGCTTACACTGGACCGTCACAGGTCAGCCATTCACTCCAGCTGGACAGCACTCACAACTCAGATATAATATGACTCTGTATTCAGAAAGACATGCAGACTTTCTCTGATACAGACGTGCTCAGACGCATCAGCTGTGCCTAGGTACTCGGCTACCCGCGCAAGAACGTCGCCACGATCTGAAAATGACAAGTGCAAAATCCAGGTGCATTTGTACTTACACATGGAACCATATTAGAGGAGGCTGAAAATTACTAGGGACAATATCCCTAGTGTCAGTGGTGGCGACGCCCATGTACCCACGTATTTCTGTCCCCGCCCGATGGTGGAGCGCGTGATGCGTTGCTCGGAGGTGTGACTCGCACCTGTCGCTTCTGCCCGCAGTACCTGACCAAGATCCTGGAGAGTCTGACTCCAGACGACGTGCGACAGCTGATCCGCTCTGAGGATGAGCTCAGCAAACGCGGCGGGTACGTGTGGCGCGTCGTGTCATGTCTTATGTGTCGTGTGTCGTGTGTTGTGTTGTGTGTCGGTGTGCCGGTGTGTCGGTGTGTCGGTGTGTCGGTGTGTCGGTGTGTCGGTGTGTCGGTGTGTCGGTGTGCGGTGTGCCGGTGTGCCGGTGTGCCGGTGTTGCCGGTGTGTTCGGTGAGGTCGGTGTGTCGGTGTGTCGGTGTGTCGGTGTGTCGGTGTGTCGGTGTGTCGGTGTGTCGGTGTGTCGGTGTGTCGGTGTGTCGTGTGTTGTATGTCGTGTGTTGTATGTCGTGTGTTGTATGTCGTGTGTTGTATGTTGTGTCGTGTGTCGTGTGTTGTATGTTGTATGTTGCGTCGTGTGGTGTGTGTCGTGTGCCGTGTGCTGTGTGTTGTTTGGAGCCGTCCGTCTATGATAACCCCGGCGAGCTGGTCATGTGTTGGCTGGAGACGACGAGCCTCGCGGTATATAATGCATACCTGGCGCTCCATTTTATCGCTGGCACGGTGGCGCGTCGAGTGACCATTGCGTCCCATCCGTCCAGGTTCGTGCGCATCTTCCCGACGACGAGCACGCACCACTACCACCAGTACTTCGACAAGCCTCGCTACTACAACCGACTGCTGGACGCCTGGGAGACCAAGTATGGCCGTGACCGGGAGCAGGGTCGTGGCCGACTGCGGCTGCTGTGCCAGGACAAGTTCCACCTGATCGTGCCCAGCAACTACCTCCGCCGGCGGGTCAGTACTCTGTCGAGGGGCACGGGGTGGAGCCGTGGCGGGTCGGGGGTCGGCACGGTACAGGGATTGCCACGGCTGAGCACGCTCCCTGTCGTCTGCTTGTTACGAGCGAGCGCGAAGCGCGGAGCGAGTTCTCATTGAATACCGGATTTTTCTCACATATAAGCGGCCGACCCGGCCCGGCCGGGCCCGGCCAGACCGCGACGCTGGTCAGCAAGCTTATATCTTTTGAATCACGTCACCGATTGACAAGCGGTTTTCGCCATCTGATAGCCCCATTCAATGGACCATTATGATATTTGCCTGTTTTTCTCATGTGATGGGTACGCATGCGCGTGATACGTGCCGCGTCAGGGGTGTCAGAAAGTAATCTGCGTAGCTGGAAACGGCTGGACCTATAAAGCTAAAATTTTGGTGTGGAGGCTGGAGACCACAGCCCGGCAATGTTGCACAGGTCCAAACTCTGGGTCAACTCTACGTGCGCACGTGCACCCTGTTCGTCCACGAAAATTAACATGTCAAAAACATCGTTGCAATACGACCTATATCTCGGCAACCAAAAGTCGTAAAGACACGGGGTCAAACACAGACCGTAGAGAAACGATCCGCCCGCGTATGCGACTATGATGGTCGATCAGCGGCGCGTGAACGTGCAAGTTTACTGGCTATATAACCGCAAATCATAGTTTTATGACGCTTCACAATTTAAATCAGTGCTTCAGCACCTATCGGGACGTGAAGCGATGAAACAAACACCAATCTGTAGACAAATGTACCGTCTCTAAAAATGCATGCAAAAATTGGGGTTTTAATGCAGATTTCGCTGTTAAAATGCCTGTAATATTTTTTAATTGACGATTCTATAACATTTCCCTTCATTACACCGCCGTAGGCTTCAAACAAAGGGTGCTAAACGAATAAAAATGTTGCCGGCTGTAAAGCGTGAATCGAAAATCCATCCCACCCAAAACGATTTTTGCCTACAAACATAAAACTTTATAATTGCAATTTTAAAATAACACTTCCAAAACCTATTAGTTAAAGTATCGATTTAGTTTGGATCTATTTGGCGACGGCAAAAACAACACAATAGCGAAAAAATACTTAAAAAGCATGCTTTGCACCAAGACGAACCTCCCGTTGGACGGTGAATAAATTGACGCGGATTTATTCGGACTCGCTCGTCCTTCGCCATTTAAGGCGTCTTACTGGTTTTATTTTATCAGAGGGTGCTGACGATGTTGGCTTGATTTGTAATGGCTTGCTGGTAAAACCTGTTGGTGACGGTGACTGCTGGGTGACCCGTGGACTTACCGCAACTCGAAGGTGCTTGGGGTCGATACTTTGACGAGAAATCAATTATTAATGTGCTAAATTGCCCTGAAAATGTCATAAATAAGTCTCCAATACTTTTTATAGATGACATGCACCACGGCTTGTGGATGTTTGTTTGGCGAGACCAGATAATCCAATCACCATTTTCAAACATTGAGTATTGCCAATAGTTTCTTCCACTTCTTGCGCTATCCTTTTCTGTGTAGAAGCACTGGAGGAGCGCTCTGTGGGCTGGCGGCCGACCCGCCGATGCCCTCACCCGTCACTTCCCAGTCAACCGCTGTAACTCTGGACAGCATGGCGTAGCCACAACAGCCATGCCGCACATGCCTACCACTTAGCTTACATTGCGCTGATCGTGTCGGTCAAACACTGTCCTAGCTCCTGTCCTGTTAAGTAACCTGTGCGGGAGGCCTCCGTGCGACGCTAAGTTCACATTTTCTCCTCACTTGTGGGACAGGCGAGTTTATGTTTCTGTGTTTGAAAAGCAAGTCCCTGTGAGCGTTGATTACTGTGCCGCCTGCCGGCTGTGACGGACCGGGCGGCGTGCCGGCCATCTGTCGATCACTGGTCTTGTCTGTACCACCAGAGTTGGCTCGACTTGCCGGCCATCGCCTTCCCGGCGGATATGTAGCAGCCAGTGAGTCCGCCGCCTTCCTTCCTTCCTTCCTTCCTGCATTGCTTCCTTCCTGTGCCTGCTAGCGCGCGGCTTGGCGTCGACCCGTTCTGCGCCAGTGTGTGGCGCGCGCTCTCTGTAGCAGAAAGGCTGACGCTGACGCCGGGACGGGTCTTGGGCGAGCAGACCGCTCCTCATTCTTTGCGAAGTTAACGCGAATCTATAATTGGGCGTTGAAGGGAAATACACCGTTTTAGGTGCGGTTTTGCTGCCTTGCGTGACGACCCTTCGTCGCAGTTGAAATAAAGGACGAATTTTGTTTCAAAAAGTATTTTCATCAACAAATTTCATTCAAAAATATTTTCATGACTAACGCGATTTTTTGGTCTCATCGAAGTTGACCGAGTGGTTTTCAAGATCTCGGAGGGGGGGGGGGCAGAGTCTGCCCCATCGCACGTTACGTAATTTTGGCCGTCCGCAGGGAATAAGGTTAACTTGCTAGCTTGTAAATTCATGTTTCTCGTGGATAAGTTTACCCTTTGTTGATAAGTTTACCCTTTTTACCCTCTGTTTATTCTTTGTTGTATTCATTCGTCATTTTTTCTTCGTTATTTGTTGTTTTTGTTGTATGACGTTCATAGTTGCTCGTTGCTCCTGGCGCTAGTACGAAACCTTCCCGCTGCTTCTGTCGCCACAGCTTAGCGTCTTCCTGCTAGTTTGTTTTGTTGCTTATATTTCACCACATGGGGTAACATTGCCCACCCTGTGTCAGTTGGTGGTTCGGGGCTCTGTCATATTGTGTTGTTACTAGCCCTTTGACAGCTTTCTTAGGTGTTAACTCTGCTATGGAGCGTATGGAACAGGGATGTTTTTTGCAGCTACTGGAATGCAGCCTGAAGGTCACCATCTCCGCGTGTTCTTGTGGACCCGTAGTCAGCCTTCCTTTGACCTCTCCAGTTGCCGGCCTCTACTCTACCTGTCCCCTCCGTACACTGCCCTGTCTCCGTGACCTGGCCAGTACCGTTATCTCAGCTGACGTGTCGCCCGCTCTCCGCAGACGTTCACGGCCGAGGTGGTGGCGGCGGCTGAGGCCACGCGGCGCGCCGCGCTCCTGGCGGCTACCAGCATCGCCACGCCCTCAGTGGCACGCACCAACAAAAGGTCAGACGCGCTGGGAGGATTTCAGAAAGGTCGCAAGTCACCACAACGCCGCCGTGTCGAATGTGGATGTCAGCGGCGTAGGGGGGGGAGGGGGTAGAAATATCATTCATTGCAATGTCGGTGTATAGTAACAAACATAACACGCTGGGCATATAGATGGAAAGATCGTGTTGCTTTGCTAATATAGCAAAAACATCATTTGAATCTGCATGATAAAACGAAATATGACAAAAAATCCTATACTTGCGTTACCGATTGTGTCCGTCCTGGCAGCCCGCCGGTGGGCGCCACACGTCTGTGACCCTGCTGATCTTTGCGGCCCTGCGTCTGACGTGTCTGTCTGTCTGTGTTTTCTGTGCAGCTCGTCGTCGCTGTCGGCCAGCCGGACCGTGTCGTCCGACTCGGGCCTCAGCTCCATGGAGACAGACGCGCCGGGCCGGCCGCGGCCCCGCTCCGCTGGTCGGCTCGCCTACAAGAGCCTGCCCTCACTGAAACGGGCGCGTCCGGCCCGGCTTCCCTCCGCCCCGGCCCGGCCGCCGTCCGCCCCGGTCCGGCCGCCGTCCGCTCCGGTCCGGCCGCCGTCCGCTTCGGTCCGGCCGCCGTCCGCTCCGGTCCGGCCGCCGTCCGCCCCGGTCCGGCCGCCCTCCGCCCCGGTCCGGCCGCCGGCCGCCTCGGCCTCACACCCGACCTCCGAATCCGACCCAGCCTCCGCTCCCATCCCCGTGGTGGTGCTCGCTCCGATCCCGGCCAGCGCGCGTCTGCAGCTTGTGAACGAGGTGGGCGCCGGCGCGCTGCGTGTGGACGGACAGCAGATCGAGCCGCGCAGCCGGCCCGGCGATCACCCGTCCTGAACGGGCCGCGCGCTCCAGCCATCAATGACCAGTGCTCCGCCGTGCAGGCCAACCAATCACCAGTGACCTGTGGTCCGGCCGGCCAGTGACCAGTGAGCCGCGGTGCCCGTCATCAGTGACCAGTGAGCCCATCAGTGACCACTGGCCAGTGATCTGCAGCCACGTGCCGGAGACCGGGCGCCGTCTCGCTGTGATGCCGGCCGAGCGCCGCCCCCGCCCACCCGGCCGCCCTCCCGACAGACCGAAATTGGAGAGCATAGATGGTGGCGCGCGTACCGCGGCTCCAGCGACCCGCCCGGCCGCAACGCATCACGTGCCTTCGTGTTTCATCGTCATCGTTTATGCTCGCCCTGTTCGATGCGTTCTCTTCTCGTTGTGTGAAGCAGATTCCACGCCGAAGTTGTATGAATAGAATATTTATATTGGTCGTTTGTAATAAATGATTTGGCATCAGCTCGACTTCCGAACGTGGACCAGCGAGCGTTGGCTAAATAGGAATGTTACCACCGTCCCAAATCGTCAGTTACGACACGCGTGCATTTTCGGCAGTAAAAATGAGAGGTTATAATGTCGGGTTTTAAGAGATGATCCGTCCTGTTTGAAATCCTACGAAATGATACGGGCTGCAACTAGCTTACGTCGGGTGGCGCAATTCATCCGCCGTTATGTGCCAGCATCCACCCGCCGCCGCCCGCGCGCCGATTCGCCGCCGCCTCCAACCCGCGCGCCGCGCGCACACGGATGATTACGCCGTCTGTCAAGGGAGGCCAACGCTCTGCCTGGTTTGCTGCCGATGCTCGCCACCGTAGTAAGAGCAGTGGATAGCTGATATTCATTAAGGATTATCCAGTTTTGTCGTCGATTTGATTTATAAGGTGGTAATACGATCAGCGGTCAATGCTAACATATACATAGTCTTACCGGCTTGTATTGACATTACGAAACGATGCAAACTGGGGCTTGGGGTGATACTAGTAATTCTAGACAGACGGCGTATTCGTTCCGTTATTTTCCCCAGATGGAAGCTTGTATACTGCGAGATCCCTCCATCTCCATCTGTTGTTATTCGGGTTACACGGCGGCGCGATCAGGAGCTGTCGGGAATTCCATGTTCCAAGCTATTATGGTGATCAGGCCCCTCCTTATATCAGGAGCCGTCGGAAATTCCATGTTCCAAGCTATTATGGCGATCAGTCCCCTTCTTATATCAGGAGCCGTCGGGAATTCCATGTTCCAAGCTATTATGGTGATCAGACCCCTTCTTATACAGGTTGCCGCCGGGCGTCATCGGCATTAACACACAGGCGCACGATCCCGGATCATCGGCACAAACACCAGTGATTATACTCCTGCGCAACCTCTCATCTCTGTCTGCTCACTGTCGTCGCCTTCGTCACTCACTATGTCCATACTGCGAAACACGAACAGCGTCACGGATATCGCCCATGAGGCTGTTCACTCCGAGATAGGAACTGTTCAGCCCACCAGCCCCGCCAGAGGGAGTCTATGCTCACAGTTGAGACGTAGCCGACAACGTATGTATGTGTCACGTGTATTGCACAGACATAATGGGTAAAATCGCCAGCGGGCGGGTACAAAGTCGGATGACTAAAACGGCAATAAATATAAAGACCCACAAACTCCAACAACTATGCCCACAAAGATCCCGTACATATGACGCATGCATCAGAGATTAAGACAGACACTCGAGCCCAGTTATAGGAGTATACGGGACCGTGCCCGACGCCGCACGCTTTGCCACGGACCCTGTGATGATCACTGACGTCAAATCGGTGGTATGAAAACAACAGAAGGCGGACACCTCGGCCGGTCAGGCCTTCCAGAGAAAGTGCTCCCTGAAACGCCTACCGGCTCGGATCGCCCCCGTCAGATACATAATATGGGCTGGATCGTCAATGAACACATGAACACTGCACGCCACCTACACACTTAGAAGGTCGTCCGCAGATTAAGCTCTGCTGCGATTGCAAGTTGCCGAGTAGGCGGTGCGGCCCGACCCGAGCGGGTCCTCCCTGCACACCCGCAGCGCTGCCAGTTACACATCGTCACGCCCCGCACCCACCAGACACACCGCCGCGCCGCGCCCCGACCCAACACACACGCAGAGAGAGGGAGAGGAAGAGAGCAGTCAGCCGCGCGCCGCACGCGCACTTATTGCCGGCGCGGAGCCGAAGCGAAGGCTGGGTGGCCGCTGGATGTCAGAGTACGAGGTAGGTGAGATGCGCGGGCGGGACGGCGGGAATGTGCCGCGGCGGCACGTCCGCCAACTGAGACCAACGTGTAGGAACTGCACGCGCGACGCACCGGCCGGCCCGCGGCGGCCCGGAGCAAGGGGTCCTCCGAGACCCCCCCCCACCCCCCAGCGCCCCGCCGGTGCGAGGCGGCGAACGAGCGCCGTGCATGGGAACTAAAACCGCAACTGGCGTGCATAAAAACACCGGGAAATGTCACTAAACTGGTCCAGGGCATGCTGATGCACATCATTATCGTCGACATAAATAAAACAGGTGAGGTAAATTACACACTAAAATTTACACTGTGAAATTGGCCCGATCGTTACGCACACACGGCCGACACGCCGTCTCAAAGTCAGGTCATACAGTGAAGCTCTGGAAACGACTCGCCAGTCACACCGTCGGCGTAAATGAATACAAACAAAACTAGAAACCACAGACAAGTCCCTGAGACCGATTACAGCTAAGGGGTGTTTCGAATTTCCTTGATAGCTTGCTGTATTCGCTTGATATGACCGATCTTGACGATACCCAGCTCCTTGAGGTCCCTGCAATTACACATACACTGGTTAGACACAGTAAGCGTCCACATAATCATAAATGTATTATAGTTTACTACACAAAGAGGCATGTCAAGCACATTACGCCCAAATGTGTCCGAATCTCGGAGCCAGGAACACGATAAAGGCCACATCTTCAGGCAACACACCATCTGGGCTGTACTGATCGTGTCAATGTACCGACCTGCGCTCTAGATTGAGCAGCTCGGGCCCCCTGACGTCGTGCCGTATGAAGCTGTTGCGGTACTCGGGCAGTGCGATGCTCTCCAGCCAGCTGACCACATCCTCCGTGTTCCAGGCGGCCACGGCGGCGGCGCCAGCTGCCGGGGCAAGCGGCGGACCCGGCCCGGGGGACGGAGCCGCTGGAGGTCGGCCCTCCCTCCGCAGACGACGCCGGAACAGACCGCCCCGCGACTGGCGGCGCTGCTTCTCCACTGCCGGCTGACGGAGGGCGGGACAGAGAGGAGGGTCACAGGCGACACAGGCACGCGCACACAGCAGGGAAACTGACAGACACGCGGCAGACGCACGGAGAGACGGGAGGGGACACGGTCCAGTGGAGTACAGCTGGTACACATATTCATCGGCTGAAACGAATTAATTCAAAAGGCTTATGTATGCCAAATAGTCGGGGAAAATAATCGCAGTTCGTTGAGAAGGAATCAGCAAGTGAGGCACACAGCGACAGCGGAAAGTCAACCGAGGTATCACAGACCGATGATACGAACTGACGTCACTGGCGGCTGGGGTCCTGCAGTCTCTCAGTGGCTCACCTCTGTCGAGTCGGTGGTGGAGGAGAACTGGACGCCGCCGCCGTGCACTGACTGGGCATGTCGCAGCTCGGCCTCCAGTTGAGACATGGCCGTCACCAGCTGCTCCTCCAGACCGCCGCACAGGTTCTGTGACGTATACAGGCGCCCGGTCAGACAGCCGCAACATGGCAATTGGGACCATTTTCTGGACTTTTTTAGTCCAAATAATTTTGCTCTTTTCATTTGCTCTTCAGGAAATTGGTTATCTTTTCATCTGATCTTCTGACATTGTAGTTCGAATATAATTCAATTTTCCTCAAAGATTTAATATATATTGACATAGACTTCTCCATACCTATGGAGTATGGAGTATGGAGGTATGGAGAAGTCTATGATATTGAAAATAATTTTTACTTTCTGTTTTTTTTTTCTTTTCAAAAATGAAAATCTTTATGTTCGTCACAGGATAATTTGACTCCACCTGAGAATCTGTACTGCCCGGGACCAATACAGCGAACAATCCCAACACCGGTCAGAGCTCTGCAGACGGGAAACAGAAGCGGCTACACAGGTTCTGTTGTATAGAACAGAGGCCGGGCCAGAAGTACGTCAGAAACACACTTAGACACGAGTCGTATTTGTAGAGACTGTCGAGGCGCACGCATTTAGATCAGTCAGGACCACAAACAGTGACAGAAGCCCCACACATGCTTAGTTTGCTCAGATCACTCTCAAACAAATTTACCAAATAACCTACCTCACTAACTTTCGTCACACAAAATAACCCAACAAAGAATGCATTTAATACACAAAGTAAACATCTTTTCTGGGAAGAGGAAGTGTAAAGAAGCGTTTTCAGAACCCATCGCTCTGGGATGTAGAATGTACTACAATGACCCTGTAGTTAACTTTGCGATGTCACTATGACCTGACCTGACACAACATTGGCACCAAATTTGGCCTACATGCGTCCTAGTCCGTCGTTTAAAGGTAACCAAAGTGTCAAGGCGCTATTGCTAAGCGTCACCAATATATCGAATAAGCGCGTGCATGGGTGGACATTCTGCAGCTACTTACAATGTGTGAGCTACACTCGTGCAGGAAGTCGGCCGTCTGGGAGTGTAGCGAGCGAACCGAGGCGACCAGGTCAGATACCTCCGGCCGGTGGGAGCCCTGCAGAGGTCAGGTCACAGGTCAACATAGCTACGCACCAGCAGTCACTACAGAGAGGGACTCAAGGTGAGGTCAGATACCTCGCGGCCTGGGTTGTGTGGGTGAGCCCCTGCAGAGGTGCATGGTTGTTTTTACAGGTCAAACATAGCTGACCCGCAGTCACCTGGATCAGGAGAAGCGGACCAAGGTGAACCAGGTCAGATAACCCTCCGGCCGGTGGGCCGCCTCTGCAGAGGTCAGGTCACAGGTCAACGATAGCTGACCCCGAGTCACTACAGAGAGCGGACCAAGGTGACAGGTCAGATACCTCCGGCCGGTGGGTAGCCTTGTAGAGGTCAGGTCACGGTTCAAATAGCTGACGACAGTCACTACAGAGAGCGCGAGCAAGGTGACAGGTCAGATACCTCCGGCCGGTGGGAGCCTTGTAGAGGTCAGGTCACAGGTCAACATAGCTGACCCGACAGTCAGCGGTGCAGACATAACAGACGGGCCGGGACTCGCCTGTTTGCGAGTGGTGCAATACGGATTTCCAAAAGGAGACCAGGGACGTCACGAGAAACATACGAATTCATAGCATTTGTATTTGACGTTGGACCCATCCACGCCGGAGCGGGCTATTCCGGGGCCATAGCAAGTCACAGCATAGTCACAGCAAACACAATTAAATTTACTAAATTTCCAATGTTCAGTGGGTATTTATCACCTGTTGGTGATCATTGTAATAAACTGAAACTGAAACTGAAACTGTGCCGTCAGCGTGTTTCCGTACCAGCTCGGCGAGTGAGGGCGCGCCGGAGGATCCTGCGGCCGGTGCCAGCCGCTCCAGTACAGCAGCCGTTTGTCCGACGGTCTGCTGCAGCTCGCGGCCGCCCGGCAGGCCACCGTACCGCTTCATAAACAGCTTACTGGTCCTGCGGAGCGACGATGAGAGCCGTCACCGACACGTCAGTCACCGGACCGTCACCGACACATAAGTCACCGGACCGTCACCGACACATAAGTCACCGGACCGTCACCGATACATAAGTCACCGGACCGTCACCGACACGTTAGTCACCGAGCCATCACCGACACGTTAGTCACCGGACGGCCGGGGATCACAGGAGTGGAGGGCGGCTCAGGACTTCAGGGAGGCTGACGGTAACACACTAACGCGCTCACTCACAGATTGAGGCCACCGGCTGACCGGAGGACGGTAGCACAGCGATCCTTGACATCAGCAGGGTCACATTTTGACCAGAGAAAAGTCAGTGGAGATTATTCAGCACCACCACACTGTCATCTGAATAGCTGGTAACCGTCTGATGAACACCCCATCTGGCCACACACCCTGCCGAGGCTGACGAACACCCCACCCGACCGTCTGGCCACACACCCCGCCGAGGCTGACTAACACCCCACCCGACCGTCTGGCCACACACCCCGCCGAGGCTGACTAACACCCCACCCGACCGTCTGGCCACACACCCTGCCGAGGCTGACTAACACCCCATCTCGGTATCCGTTCCTGGCATCATACCCTGCCGAGGTCTGAGCTAACACCGTCGGCAGCCCCCGTTACGCGTTCTGGCCATACACCTCTGTCCGAGCTTGATGACGCCCAACCGACGCGTTCTGGCACATATCCCTTGCGTAGGCTTGATTGAAAACCCCACACCGTTCGACTTCGTGTTCTGCGCTCTACACACTTCCGGTCCGTATGCTGATGACACTCTTCCTTACCCCTCTCTGTTTTACTCCCTCTCTGATTCCTCTGGCCAGCACCCTTTGCCGAGGCTGGACTACCACCACTCTTGGGTATCGTCATGCCACGCTCTCCCCCTTCCCCGAGTCCCTACAGGCCTGACGAACACTCCAGCCGGCCCCACACGCCGCCAGCTGACCTGACGAAGTGCAGTGACGACTCGATCAGCTCCCGCAGCAGGATCTGCTCGTCGTCGGTCAGCGAGGCGCCGAGGGAGACCGACTGGCGCCGCTGCTGCTTCTCCTGCCACGTCCGCAGCGACGCCTCCAGACTCTGCCAGCAGAAGAGGCAGACCGGTGGTGGGGTCAGACAAACTGCGGCCTGACAGCTGCCCTTCATAGTTTGAAAGCGACTCGGGGCTCGGCAGGGGCTTGAAGTGCAGCGCAGTGATACGGACAAGCACTTCATTCTAGGTGAGTACTGGCTGTGGTTAGTTTCTTTGTATGTAGGCAATTGAGCCGAGGTGAAGTTTGACAATACATATGTAGAACCACGACCTTAAAGGCTGCCTCTGCATAATACGTGGCGGTGATATATAATGTACTTAATGCGAGTTGTTTTCTTCTTAGTAAGGAAGACGGGCACATAAATACCAAAAATCATGCCTTGTGGTCGATTAGCCGGTCCATACCCTGTTCCTGGCGAGCATCTGGACGCGGTTTTTGTGCGTGATTTTGATAACTCCCGGCTGCTGTACCCAGGCCTCTCCATCGACCTCGACCGGCACCTCCTCGTCACCTACAGAGAGGGGGAGGGGGGGGGGGGCGTGGTCAGTCGGGTATCACATCGGTCAGGCAGATGTACATTGAAACACACGCGCGTCAGCTCAGTTCAAGATAGCACATTTTTTAATAAGTCGAAGTCGAAGAACCTAACAGACTTGTATGTAAATGCAAGGCGCTACTATCTGCTCCTGATCGATGACGTGTTACTATCTATGCATGATCTGTTCGCATGAACTGAAGTCGTACTGTTAATCCTTTTGTTCACTTGTTCTCGAGTATGTGTGATGTTAACCTAGGTCATTCCACTATGAACTCAGAGTATTGTGTGATTGTTGACTGGTCATGCACTGACCTCGAGTACTAGTGATTTGGATTACGGAACTGCATCTGCGCGTGCGGTGATGCTGCCAGGTTATTGATGATGCGCTGGCGCATATCTGACTGTGCGAACATCGGCCTACCACTCAGGATGCGGTCATCAAAGCGGGGCAGCAGGACTAGTCCTCCTTCGCAGTTTATGCGTGTCGGCCCAGAAGTTTGGCGTGGGGCCGGCCATTGATACTGGTGCACTACGGAGAAGTAGTCGGGGTGAGAGTTGAATCGTAGGATGGTGGCGGCGAGGAGGGTTTATCTGTTGCTGGCATGGGTTGCGCGGCGGGGGGTGATTCTGTCGGAGTGTGTGGCGGCGGGGAGGGTTTATCTGTAGATTTGGTGGCGGCTATGGGTAGGTTTTACTCTGGCGGACGGGTGGCGAGAGGGGAGGGTTTAACTTTAATATAGATTTGGTACCGGGGGATAAGGGGGTGGCGGCGGGCGAGGTTTATATCTTGGCTGGAGGTGGCGGCGGGGAGGGTTTTATCTGTCAGAAGGGTGGGGCAGGGGAGGGTTAATCTGGGCATGGGTGCGGGGGGAGTGTTTAATCTATACGGTAGGTCGGCAGTGCGGACGGGGTTAAGTTTATTCCTCGTCGGACGGGACTGGAGACGCGGGGACCCGGTTATATTCTGTCGGAGGTACACGGGAGAGGGTTTCTATCTGTCGGAGAGTGACGGCGGGGAAGTTGTTTATCTGTCGGAGGGTGGGCGGCGGGGAGAGCTTATTTGGGGATGTTGTGGCTGGCGAGATTAACACACGTCGGTGTGATTTGGTTGCAGCGTCAATGCGGACCACGTCACATCAGTGTTACCCAGGTCGAGAAACACTTGTGTCAGTCCACCAGGGAGAACCAGAGCTCGAAGTACCGCGCGGGGTTCGATCCTCCCTAGTAGAGCCCCGCATAACGTATGACCTGGCCTCTAACATTACAAGAGTTACAGTTAGTGACTTAAACGGCCGAGCGGATACGGTGTTGTAATCGGCACATGACCTACCTGGGTATGTTGAGCACCACAATTCCCTGCAGTGAGGGCAGCGGGATCACGTGACCGTCGCACTCGAGCTTCACGCGCTGCTCCAGGTTCTTGTAGGTTTTCTGTGACCGATACACAACCGAGGGACAGTTAACAGCTGAGCAGCCTGCATGTATCACAAACACATCGACACAGCATCGGTATAGTGTAACTATATAAGGCAATGGAGGTAAATTCTGAGCGAACAATTCTGATATTAATTCTACTCCAGTCAAATAACAGATGACATCCTCTAGCTGGCTTGTATAACTCACAGAAGCCAGTCAGCCCGCCGACTGGTTGACTCAAGAGTGACTGAGAAACTGATCGACTGACTGGCCGGAGGGAGTCGATACTCATACCGATCCGCTGCCGTACCCACCTGGATGAGCTCCTTGCTGCCCAGCACGCCGTACCACATGAAGTTCTTGGTGCGGCTCCGACACTTCTGCGGGTTGCCCTCGCGCTTGTTGTGGAAGTCGAGCGAGATCTTGGCGTCGATGCCGATGCCGAAGTAGTTGTTCATGACGCCCTTCTCCTCGAACCCGTTGCTGTACCTGCCGTCAGCGGTGAAGGGGCGTCAGAAGGGGACGAACACGGCAGTCTGAACACTCAGTCACGGCGGCTGGTGGCGGCCGGCTGTTCAGCCAGCCGAACTCACTATACCTCCGGAGGTCAACCGGACCCATTTTCATTCTTACAACACAACACCAGTCGTGTACTGCTGGGTGCACTTTTCTCAGATGCTCCGTCAACTTTCCACCAGCTGTATCTGGTGTTACTCCCTACGGTGACCAGCACTAAGTGTGGTAGCTTTTCTCGGTGTACCCGAGGTGACAGACTCCGGTGTTATTCCCTTAAGGCTGACCAGACTTCTTATACCGGTGAGGGAGGAGAGACTTTCCGGTGCACTGCTAAGTGACGTAGTATCCGGGTGACTCTACTGGTACAGACATGTAGAAGACAGTATTGTGGGACTACTTTCTCTCCGGTGACCTAGGTTGACGCTATATTGACACCGTGTGAGTCGGGAAGACTCCGGTGATCCTAAGTACAGTACATTTTTAATGCCTGATCGACTAAGGTGACAGCGCAGGTTGGGGGAGTACTCAAGTGACGCTAGTGTGATTCAGACTCCGAGTGAAGGGGAGATCAGTGCGGTGATCTCACCTTAGGTAGGACCAGCCTGGGAGACTTTCTGGTGTACTTAGGTTTGACCTAACACTTAGGTAGGTCCGCGATTCTCACTACGAGTGTGCTGTCATGGTGCTTCCTACGGGCTGGCGGCTGGCGCACAGGTGGTCCGCTGTGCGTCAACTTCGCTACGTTCTGTTCGATTAGGTAGCCGCTCGCCCGAGCTGAGACATCTTGACGGCTGCGAGGAGACAGTGCTTGGTGATTTCAGTTGGGTCTTCAACGAAGGGGCGCTGTGAGATCAGAAGCGCTATCACTTCATTCGCTATTCGTTTCGTGGAGTGAATCATCTAGGATTATACCTGCATGCTGGGGTGCGGAGCTCCATCTCGGGTTAAAATCCGAGGCTACTCGTCAATTGTGCTCATTAATGTCGGTTGAGTATTTGCCATTGCAGTTTCATGAGAGTGAGCGGTGGTAATTCTTGTTTCTCTTTCTCTATTATTTCATGATCATGGGAGTATGTACGGGATGCATCTGAAGAAAAGCAGGGTACATAGCAGGAGACCACACATCGGGCGTTCGGCGGACAGTTGCAGGACGAGCTGAGCGTCACCAAATCGAAGTGAAAGGAAAACCACTTTCTCGGTTTTAGATTTGATCTAGCAAATAACTACATCCATTTGTGGCATACGTATTGAAGATAAGAACGTGCCTGGTCCTCACCAGCATCAGAAGGCAAACAAACGTCATAGCATTTTACTCGGCAAATAACTAATTGCATAACAAAGTTAAAATATGTCTCGTGCCCTACACCGAATAGGTGGCGACCTTTAAGCTAACCGAAGCGTCTGGTCGTAGCTTACAGGCTGGTAATAGCAACATCGATGGCATGGCGGCAATATATCAACACGGACGAGTAGCAACATAGCAGCATAAAGGGTAATATAGACAGCATAAGTGACAAATGGCGTTCGCTCATATAGGACTTGCGACAGATAGAAGAGGCCTCATGCAAAGCAACAGTTTCACGATAAAAAAACCTGGGCTTAAGATTGAACCATGAATACTGATAAATTATGACGCGTCCAATTTCACATTCTCGATCAAATTCACCATGTGTAGCATACCATACACAACAACTCGAATAGGCTACCACATACAACACCGAAAAATGTGTAAATGCAGGGTTGTGCTCGACTCCGATTTTTTCCTCCGACTCGACTCTGACTCATTTCTGTAAGACTGACTCAACTCTGACTCATTGTCTGAGAACAAGTTTTTACTCGACTTGACTCTTTCCAACTTTGACTTACCCCTGACTCAACTCTGATTCAAGCAAAAATGAGTCGACTGAAAGTTGAGTAGACTCATTTTTGACTCAACAAAACCGATATTATTGATGGGGGGGGGGATACGGTCGGAAATATTTCAAAGTCTGTTCTTTCCATGTAATGCCATAGGTACAATGTTAAATTTGACAATTCTCGACATTCCTGCGGCTTCCAATCACTCACTTGGCCCGCGATAATGAGTCGACTCAACTTTGATTCAGGTGACTCAACTCTGACTCAAACGAAAATATATGTGACTCAACTCTGACTTGACTCAAAAACATATATTTTTTACTGACTCAACTCTGACTCAACTCAATTGAGTTAGAGGTGAGTCAAATTTGACTCACGACTCATGAGTCGAGCACAACCCTGTGTGAATGCAATACAAAAATTAATAGCTGAAAACAAAACAGCACTTCCCAAGAACGCCATCAAATGATATTCGAAAACACTTTTCACGAATTATGCCGAGTACAGCACATATTCAACGTACCATGCTTTCTGTCACATACAACGAATAAATAATGAAACAGTACCTACGCATGCGTTTGAATGCTGCAACACATACTAGCAAGGAGTCAGACAATACGATTCACATGAAAACGTACAAAACGATCAACATCGTAAAACATATCTTCACGCACTAATCAATAAACACAAATTAGTAACCAACGTCCAATCAACAAGAACCCTCCAAACAAGCAACACATCCAACAGCGGGTCGAAACGCAGGCCAAGTACAGCGATCGACAACTGTTTCAGCTCCAGGTGACAGAGCTGTCCCGAACCGATCTGCCGAGCATGGTACCGTCTGCCGACCACGCCGTATAATATGTACAGTTAACATGCGTCAACACAGCCAAGAAGCCCGAACATCGAGAGCGAGCAAAACACCCCGGCACGGGCCGTGCCGTACCACACAGCTGCCAGCCGCCGCCTGCCCGTTCAGCATCCCCGCCAGAGAGTATGCATATTAGCGGCGAATGACCGCGAGCGTCACCCCCAGCAGCCCGCTCAATATAAGCGCGGCACTCGGGAGGGAAAGGCGCCACCAAAGCGGCTGAGAGCAGTGAGGCCACGCGCCGCCGCTGGAGGCGGTTTGGGCGCGTCGGCACCACAGAAGCACCAGCAGCAGCAGCTCAGCGCCACCAGCTGAGCGGGGGGCGGCACCAGCGGCGGTCAGCGCGCGGCGGGTCAGTGTCAGCGTGAGGAGGGGGCGGCGGCGGCAGCAGCAGAGAGCCACTCACGAGGCCAGGCCGGCAGGCAGACCAGCGGGTTGATGATGGGCGTGCGTCGGTGGTGCTCAGACGAGCTGGTGGTGGTGGCGGCGGTGGTGGTGGTGGACGGCGCAGCCAGCGAGCCGACCACCGGAGGCTCCAGCGAAACGGCGACTGAAGACACGCAGCAATCATCTGACACACGGCCACTGACACAGTGACAAAACTACACATGGCCACCGACACAGTGACAGACTTAACATGGCCACTGGACACTGACACACACCAGCAGACACACGGTCAGAGAGGGAACCTCCCACCAACCGGCACATACGCAAATTTGCAGAGATACCAGACATAGGTGCGGACATATGATACACACGCACACGCACAACACGCACGCACACGCAAACGCACACGCACACCCACACGCACATCCACACGCACACCCAAACGCACACCCACACCCACACGCACACGCACACCCACACGCACACCCACACGCACATCCACATCCACACGCACATCCACACCCACATCCACACCCACATCCACACGCAAACCCACACGAACACCCACACGAACACCCACAACGCACACGCACACGCACACGCACACGCACACGCACAGTGTGTCGGAGACAGAGGACAGGCCGCCGCGCTGCCACAGGCATGTGGAAGTCGTGGCACAGAATGGCAACGGACGGGGCGTGACGAGAACTTTCGCCCACTGTGGGATAGCAGCTCTGCCACAGTCACAGAACGTCAACACGGACGAACCAGCGGCACAACTGACACGTGCCGTGTTCAGGAGAAAAATCCGACACGGTACCGCACCAACAGATGACCGAAAATCCGCGTCAGCATGAAATCAAAAGCTTTACTATACAATTTGTTCTTTGTTTCAACAACATTGGACTTCATTCGTGTTTCAAAAACTTCCCACAAGACTGACATTGTTTACGTCTGCTGAGCTGAACGAAGGACAAGCATGGACAAGCACAATCTGGAGGCAGTTGCCACTGCACCAGTAACACAATATAACCAGACACGAGTAAAAGCTGTCAGCACAAGAGTGGGCACAGTGCACGTGAGGCGGTGACGGACCAGACTGACTGGCTGGTGCGGAGCGTGACCGGCCGGATCTGTCACCAGCGGCGGAACACAGCACCAGCAGCAGCAGCAGTGACGTGCTCAGCTCCAGCCCGCCGTGCTGCTGCAGCTCGGACAGCTCGGACAGCTTGGGCAGCTCAGAAGCGGACACGACATCCCTCCAGCCGCCGGCACACAGCCCATCCGACCTCACCTGGCGCCGACGACGGTCGCAGCTCAGCCTCGCCGTGCTGGACGTGCTCCGGAGCGGCGTGCTTCACCAGCAGCGGGGGCGTGCCGTCACCGCAGCTCGAGTCGCCGCTGCCGTCTGTCGGGGTCAGGGGCACAGGTCGCAGGTCAAGGTCACAGGTCGCAGGTTACGGGCACACGGGTTACAGGTCACAAGTCACAGGACGCAGGTCGCAGGTCACAGGTCACAGGTCGCAGGTCACAGGTCACAGTCGCAGGTCACGGGCACAGTCGCAGGTCACGGGCACACGGGTTACAGGTTACAGGCCACAGGTCACAAGTCACTGGACGCAGGTCACAGGTCGCAGGTCACCAATTAAACAAATATTGCAGATGAACATTTCTACATCGGCATTTTCTTGATAAAAAAACGTTGATAAATGCTGATCTTGAACCCATTTTCAAGTAAGATCCCAGTCAGCATCTAACTAAATCTGCAACGGAAATCAACAAAAATAAAACCACCAGATCGCACATGCAACAACCAATCGTTGTGCAGACAACCTTTGGGTATCTGACCTTGAGCGACATACCCCTGCAATCTGCATTCTCCTTGGGAAATTCTCGGTGTAATGAAACATCCGCATTGCGGAGGTAGTGCAATTTCACGGCGCCTCGTGCCGCTCGGGGAATGCGCTCTGACGCACCGGGAGCCAGGCCGTTACGTCACACTCCATTACATTTCAGTCTGGCCACCAGCAGTGACGGCGGGATGTGCGGTATTTCTGATAGGCGCCTTGTCTCGCTCAGAATAGGCCAGCAGCATCGTACGGATAATTGATGCCACACTGCTAGCAGAGAATCCTGTGCTGGCCGAGAGTGGTGGCTCGGTTACATGGAACCACTATTCTCTCGAGTATGTGGAACGATAGGGCCCACACATACCGGCAGTAATGTGAAAAATCGCTGTTGGAACACACGCCGACATCCAATGCCTGGTACGATGGAAACAAATAACTTAACCAAGCCGGAATAGGGCTTATTTTAAGAGCTTGACTTTGAGAACCGTTACGTAATACACTCGATAGCGTCTCTATTCCCAACACTGCAGATCTGGTCATACCAAACCGATCCGTCCGGAAAATTACAGATGTACACATACTTTTACCGGTTCGCCAAGCTGGCGTTCAGTGCGACCAAGTGTGAACTGCCATTAGCTAAATTTTAACATAGTGCGACATTGTTGGAATGTTGCTTTGTTTTGCTAGTAGCTGAGTGCAGATGAGTAAAATGAAACAGTCCCCCAAATCTGTCTGGCATAGTGATGATCATTATGAAAGATGAAGCTTTGATGCTCAATCAGTTTTTCACAAGTCCAACCATTGTGCAGCAGCCAAATCAGCTGTTATCAATTATGGATAAAAAATGCCTTGATGTACATTATACCAACAAAACATTAACTATGCTCACACTGTCTAAGTGTGATACAGCTCCAAGAATACGATATAGATTTAAAAGCACACACACACTCACATCTTTAGCATTTTGATCGATGAGACAATCCAGTAACAGGTCTCAACATATTCCAGAGGTCACACCAAACCCACTACCAACGGGACAAACCACGAGTCATATTACCTCATATTATGCTCATATTATGCCTTACCACGCCTCATAGTATGCCTTACCTGTCATGCTGTTTCTTCGACCAACTGCACGCTGTCATTGACACTCGCCTACCTACCTGCACACAATTCAATACGCAAAGAGAACATGAAACTTGCAACCATAGGCTGCTACATTTGTAGTCCTGCTCTGAACAGGACCACAAAGGATGCATTCTTCTCTTTAAGTTTCCGGGGATTCAGAATACGGCTCTTCGACAGCATGCTGATTTCATAACATGATTGCAAATTCTCGGGAAGTCTCGCATCAAGTTAGCCAACAAACCCGACCTGTTTGTTACACGGGTCACACGTCCTTGACGTCACGGCGTGAAGCGACGCGCCCAGCTCCAACAGAGTCGCGCGGCTGACAACGACACACAGACGTCCCCCCCCCGCGCACACAGAGGGAGTGGTGCACTCACCTCTGACAGACTTCTGCTCCACCACCAGAGGCTCGTCATCGTCGAACACGTTCAGCAGGCTGTCCGTTGACGACTTGATCCGCAGCTGGACCGTGTCCGGCCCCAGCAGACTGGTCATCTCCGCCAGGTCCGACTCCTGCTCCTGTTCCAGCTCCAGCTCCTGATCGAGCTCCTGCTCCAGCTCCCGTTCCGCACTGGACTCGCGTTCCGGCTCGGTTTCTGTCTCGGTCTCCGTCTCGGTCTCGGTGCCGGTCTCGGGCGGCGGCGGTGGCGGCGGTCGGCCGTCAGCGAACAGCGTGGGTGCCGGGATGTCCGGCAGCGGCTCCGGAGTCTCACCGCGCACGGCCGGCAGCGGGCTGATGGACAGCGGGTTCGGAGACGGGGTCTGCCGGCGGGGAGGGACGGGACGCTCAGTCAACACGGCGCCAGACGGCCGGCCAGCGTGGCTGATGGACAGCGGTTCGGAGACGGGGTCTGCACGGCGGGGACGGGCGGGGACGCTCAGTCAACACGGCGCCCAAGAACGGCCGGCGCGGGCTGATGGACAGCGGGTTCGAGACGGGGTCCTGCCGGCCGGGGGGTACGGGGACGCTCAGTCAACACGGCGCCCAGACGGCCGGCCAGCGGGCTGATTGACAGCGGGTTCGGAGACGGGTCTGCCGGCGGGGAGGGACGGGGACGCTCAGTCAACACGGCGCCCAGACGGCCGGCAGCGGCTGATGGACAGCGGGTTCGGAGACGGGGTCTGCCGGCGGGGAGTGACGGTACGCTCAGTCAACACGGCGCCAGACGGCCGGCAGCGGCTGATGGACAGCGGGCTTCGGAGAACGGGGGTCTGCCGGCGGGGAGGGACGGGACGCTAGTCAACCACGGCAGCCCAGACGCGGCAGCGGGCTGTGGACAGCGGGCGTTCGGCAGACGGGGTCTGCCGGCGGGGAGGGGACGGGACGCTCAGTCAACACGGCGCCAGACGGGCGCAGGGCTGATGGACAGCGGGTTCGGAAGACGGGGTCTGCTGGGCGGGGAGGGACGCGCTCAGTCAACACGGCGCCCAGACGGCCGGCAGCGGGCTGATGGACAGCGGTTTCGGAGACGGGGTCTGCGGCGGGGGAGGGACGGGACGGCGCCCAGACGGCCGGCAGCGGGCTGATGGACAGCGGGTTCGGAGACGGAGTCTGCCGGCGGGGAGGGACGCGCTCGTCAACACGGCGCCGAGACCGACGACGACGCAGCGTCAACTGACAGGGGAGGAGAAGTTAGCAGCATCAGCCAGTCAAGGGATGAGGGACTGAGGACGGGACGATAGGCTGGCGCGGGCTAACCTGACCGGCATGACTGCTTCCGTTGATCACCATTCGCATTCTACTCAATTAACTGTCCGTGTTTAAAACTTAAAAAATAAAATAATACTAGAAAAAAACGTAACCGTTCACTCCACACAGACAAAGAGGTCACGAAGGTGTCGACCATGCCGGTCTCACCCACCGCTCCACCACCCACCTTGTCTCCGTCAGTATGACTGGCGCCAGCGACGAACAGCTGTGATATCTCCTCGCTGGGCCGGCGCTCCACAGCCGTGTGAATCGGCAGCGGGGAGCCCTCCGGTGATGCCGGCTCCACCGCCAGCTCGGGGATGGTGCAGGCCGGCACCGGCCGCTCCCGTGCTACCGCCGGGGCAGCCGAGTCCGGCCGCCGGTCGGTCCGCGCCGTCCCGCCCGGGGAGCCGGGCGGCGGCGTGGCTGCGCTGCCGGCGCCGGCTCCGGACAGCAGCGGCGACGGCTGGCGCACGGTCCAGGGCGGGGCGCGGCCAGCCGTCCACGGCCGAACGGGGAACGAGGTGGTGATCGAGCCGGCCATTCGGTACGGAGAGGCCATCGGAGAGCGAGACGGCTCACCCTGCCGAGACGGAGACAGCTCGCCCTGCCCAGACAGCACAGGCGACAGTCACGCACACCGTCAGTACAAAATTGTCACATACGTCTGTACTCTGTACTGTCACACACACCTACACGCAAACGCAAGCACACTCAACTAAACACCCCAACATAACATCGTCGGTCAGATATTAAGAAGGTTACCCTGGGCTCCCGAACAGCGGAACCTTGGCCTAGCATATGCACAACTTTGGCACGGCAGACCGCCGAGATGATTATGAGTGGCTCCAAGCATTGTTTACCCGTCCTTGTTCACATGAGCTTAAATACACACTTATACGCTAATTGGATGGTGAGCAAATTTACTCGCTCCACTTGTAGAACATGCTGCACACGGCGGGCTCCACACACAATGACAGAAGAACGGCAATAAACGGGAGGCATACATCTCAACCACAGCCGCGTAGCCTGACTGGCCGACAGCGGGAGAAATACCGGGCTGCGTCACCGCGTGGTACCGTTTCCCAGAAAGGACAGGGTATGCTACACGAACCCCCACAGCACAGCGATGACGCCAACTGCCCAGCTCTCTCACAATATGAGCTCGGGGGGGGGGGCGCCGGTATCGTCTCGATGTCCTCACCTGCCACTCGGCCGTCTCCGTCTTCGTCTGGCCGTCAGCCGCCGCGCCGCTGGCCGCCGCCACAGTCCGCTCCGTCTGCTCGTCTATCGTGTGCTCAGCGTGCGCCATGATCTCCCGGATCGCCTTCTTCAGACTGTTGGCGCGCAGCATCAGCGTGTCGCGAGGTGTGAAGACGGCGGCGGGGGCGGCGGGGGCGGCGGGGGCGGCGGGGGCGGCGGCGGGGGCGGTGCGCGGCCGCCGACTGCTGCTCGCCGGCTCCTCCTCCTTCAGCGCCGCCATCAGCAGGGAGAGCTTCTCGTTGAGGACTTGGCACTTGCGTCCGACGGCCGGACTGGCGTCTCGGGCGGAGCTGACCACCCGCGCGATCAGGTCTCGCACCGTCTCACACAGCACACTGCAGCACACGTGGGGGGGGGGGGGTGTCCAGGTTACGCTCGGTACAGGACACTAACTAGCCGTTAGCAGCCAACTTTACCAAAACACAGGCGAGGAGTCAGGCTAACATCGATTCTGCCAGATTCAACATCGATTTCACCAGGTCTCGTTCAACCCAGTACAACCTTGTCTTCAAAGTTCAACGACGGTGCATTCCCAATAGCAAATGAGACCGAGACTTCGTTCTATTTTAGACTGCATTTCATGTGATGGATAGCATGACAAAATAAGTCCCGCATCGCCTGATAAGAAGGCTGTGATGCGTGCACACCACACATTTGATTCCGAATGTGCCCAACCATTGTCACGCGACCGTACGTGTAAAATCCCTTCCCGCCTTATACAGGGCGAAAATCACGTAACTACACCCGACACTGGCACATAAATACACCGGCAGGAGCTAATCACAGCTCACGGCGCGAGCTAAACGCGGACCGACACCAAGACGCCGGTATTACTGAGCTCATCAGAACCGTGACGAGACGCACTGGGAGCCACTGCACCGGGGGAGTGAGAGTCTGATAGGGTCACTGGACAGAGAATACGGCCACTTGGACGTATCAGGCTCCGGGTCCCACTACAGTCCGAGCTCCTGACAGCACTCCGCACGACACCTGACCCTGTACAGCATGACGTCACGCAGATCCCCCCGACGGAGCCTATATAGAGCCGCTGTTCACGGTGACGTCTGTGATATTTGATACTGCGTCTTTCACTGTCATCAGCCTCACTCAGCTCCGAGCGGAGAGCTACTCAGCTCAAAGCTCAGAGCTAGGGTGGATGAAGCCGCTGGGCCCCACCTGGCGGCCTGCAGCAGCTCCGGGTGTTGGTCCGAGTGGAGGACAGGAGGGGACAGGGGAGGGATGAGCCCCACCTGGCGGCCTGCAGCAGCTCCGGGTGTTGTTCCGAGTGGAGGACAGGGGACAGGAGGGACAGGGGAGGGATGAGCCCCACCTGGCGGCCTGCAGCAGCTCCGGGTGTTGGTCCGAGTGGAGCAGGCGCGCCAGCTGGTCACTGACCGACTCCTCGTAGGCGGCGATGGCGTCGGCAGGCGGAACGGCCGCCTGCAGACGGACCGTGGTGCTCATGGCAGTGATGCTCCACCTGCCGAACGCGGGGCGACACACAGCGTCAGGCGGATCAGCAACGGACCTCTCATCGACGTGAATGGTACTCACGACATCGTGCTCCAAAAGAAGTAACACAGACGATACTCGACGATGGTGACGATTCGGGCTTAAGGGCGTCGCAGCTGCCAGTGTTATTTGGCGGCCGAAGAGGACACTTACCGACGAAACGCTTTCAACAACGGAAATCTCAGAGCTGTAATCCAGCACACGTTGTAATGTGACCTGACTGTGAGCATGTGAACATAGGCGGGGAGGGGAGGGGCGGGGGTCAACGTGCGACGTGCGTGACCCTGGTAAACCATCTGCATGTCCTACATGTTGGCGGTAAGGCGCAGAGCCACGTCTCTAGGGGCCGGCCCTATGTCAGTGTAAGTGTCAGCTTACAGCCAGTACTGCGGAACGCCGCCGCGGGTGTTCCAGAATAGCGCGCAGTACATCAAGCGGCAATAACAGTGCAAAGGTCAACATGCCTCATTTGATAATTGAGTTAATTGGACGACATTTTTACAACATCAACCAGGCTTATAACGACTCACAATTTTTAAGTCGACTCAAGTCTGACTCAACAGCCGAGGAACTGACTCAACTCTTGACTCAAGTGCTGTTAACACAATTAATCGACTCGACTCTTGAATCTAGAGCTTATTATGATAAATTAATCGATTCGACTCTTGACTTAGTAGATGTTTTAACAAATTGATTCGACTCGATTCAAAAATACATTTGCGTCGACTCAATTTGACTCATCACAAGTTGTACTATTACTTGATGTTGACCGTGAGGCGGGGAGGGGGGGGGGGGTAGGGTAGGATGTCAAATAAATCGCATTCTATCTAGTGTAAATTGTTTTGCTCAGGTGAAGGGGCGTGGTCCCAATGCCCCCTTAACTATGTCACTGTTGCATTTGACTCACATTTATTTGAGTCGACTCAAGTCTGACTCACAGCCGAAGAACTGACTCAACTACTGACTCAAGTTCCGTTTCAAACAGATTGATTCGACTCGACTCTTGACTCAAATCCCGCTTTTAAAAATTGAGTCGGCCCAACACATGACTCATCCAAAACTGTCTGACTCATGAGTAGATTCATGACTCAACTCTGAGTCACTTACAAGTCTGACATCAACAAACATAAAATAGCTTGCATTCTTTTATAGCGCTCATTTGATTAGATTGTTCATTTTTTAAAGATCTCTAATCACGTCTGTGTCACGAAAAGCCACCACCTCTTGTCTGCTTTATCCTTACCAAAACACCAAGCAATACAATGTCAGTACATTGGTACATATTAACGACAACTCGACAGAAGTTTCTTACTTGCTTATTCCGAAGCATTCTAACAGCCTTGGCCGATACAAAAGTTTGCGACTATGTATATGCAGGAGTTGGCGGAGAGAAAGCTTTACACTAAAGTTCGTTTACACCAGGCGCAAGTACAAATACACCAGTCGGCAAACACATCGGCCGTGCTCGCTACTCTCACTGACACCTCCTGAGCGGCGTCTGACGTCACTGAACCTCCTGAGCGGCGTCTGACGTCACTGACACCTCCTGAGCGGCGTCTGACGTCACTGACACCTCCTGAGCGGCGTCTGACGTCACTGACACCTTCTGAGCGGCGTCTGACGTCACTGACACCTCCTGAGCGGCGTCTGACGTCACTCCCTGGTCTCACCGACACATTAATGAGCGGCGTCTGACGTCACCTACACCTCCTGAGCGGCGTCTGACGTCACTGACACCTCCTGAGCGGCGTCTGACGTCACCGACACCTCCTGAGCGGCGTCTGACGTCACCGACACCTCCTGAGCGGCGTCTGACGTCACTGACGCCTCCTGAGCGGCGTCTGACGTCACTGACGCCTCCTGAGCGGCGTCTGACGTCACTCCCTGGTCTCACCGACACATTAATGAGCGGCGTCTGACGTCACTCCCTGGTCTGACACCTTACTGAGCGGCGTCTGACGTCATACCAACAGATGGAAAAATCAACAGAAACTCGCTACGCTAAACTAACGAAGGCATTCGATGTTCCGCAATGAGAACAGCACACAACAGATAGTTGCGTACCGGACAACATCCGTCTTCACGTCCTCGAAAAGCTGTGGTACTCGGAAGCTTCTCACGAGCAACTTTGGTGCGTTGTTATTTTCAAAAACACTGAAAGCCCTAGAGCTAACGGTCCTGGGAAGCTTCCTAAACGAACCAGGTCTATCACGCACTGTTTATGTAACAAGAAATCCAAAGTATTCATAGTCACGAAACAACCATTCAATCATTGCTGTTTTCACCTTTGGTCGGCCATGTCAACTTGACGGAGGGAAGGAGGGGGGGGGGGGGCAGCAACCGCTCCGCTCCTCACCTGTCCAGCATTTTTGATGGTGGCGCACTCGTACTTCTCCAGCATGTGCGCCAGGTTGGCGTCGTCATCACAGGCGCTGCCCCAGCCGAGCACCCGCGCCAGGTCGTTTCCGGTGCCGAGNATGTGAGTCAAATGCAACAGTGACATAGTTAAGGGGGCATTGGGACCACGCCCCTTCACCTGAGCAAAACAATTTACACTAGATAGAATGCGATTTATTTGACATCCTACCCTACCCCCCCCCCCCTCCCCGCCTCACGGTCAACATCAAGTAATAGTACAACTTGTGATGAGTCAAATTGAGTCGACGCAAATGTATTTTTGAATCGAGTCGAATCAATTTGTTAAAACATCTACTAAGTCAAGAGTCGAATCGATTAATTTATCATAATAAGCTCTAGATTCAAGAGTCGAGTCGATTAATTGTGTTAACAGCACTTGAGTCAAGAGTTGAGTCAGTTCCTCGGCTGTTGAGTCAGACTTGAGTCGACTTAAAAATTGTGAGTCGTTATAAGCCTGGTTGATGTTGTAAAAATGTCGTCCAATTAACTCAATTATCAAATGAGGCATGTTGACCTTTGCACTGTTATTGCCGCTTGATGTACTGCGCGCTATTCTGGAACACCCGCGGCGGCGTTCCGCAGTACTGGCTGTAAGCTGACACTTACACTGACATAGGGCCGGCCCCTAGAGACGTGGCTCTGCGCCTTACCGCCAACATGTAGGACATGCAGATGGTTTACCAGGGTCACGCACGTCGCACGTTGACCCCCGCCCCTCCCCTCCCCGCCTATGTTCACATGCTCACAGTCAGGTCACATTACAACGTGTGCTGGATTACAGCTCTGAGATTTCCGTTGTTGAAAGCGTTTCGTCGGTAAGTGTCCTCTTCGGCCGCCAAATAACACTGGCAGCTGCGACGCCCTTAAGCCCGAATCGTCACCATCGTCGAGTATCGTCTGTGTTACTTCTTTTGGAGCACGATGTCGTGAGTACCATTCACGTCGATGAGAGGTCCGTTGCTGATCCGCCTGACGCTGTGTGTCGCCCCGCGTTCGGCAGGTGGAGCATCACTGCCATGAGCACCACGGTCCGTCTGCAGGCGGCCGTTCCGCCTGCCGACGCCATCGCCGCCTACGAGGAGTCGGTCAGTGACCAGCTGGCGCGCCTGCTCCACTCGGACCAACACCCGGAGCTGCTGCAGGCCGCCAGGTGGGGCTCATCCCTCCCCTGTCCCTCCTGTCCCCTGTCCCTGTCGCAATCGGGAACCGAAACATGCCCGGAGCTGCTGCCAGGCCGCCAGGGTGGGCTGCAAACCCGTCCCCTGTCCTCTGTCCCCCTGTCCTCCACTCGGAACTAACACCCGGAGCTGTGCAGGCCGCCAGGTGGGGCTCATCCCTCCCCTGTCCCCCTCACCTGTCCTCCACTCGGACAAAGCTCCGGAGCTGCCTGCAGGCCGTGCCAGGTGGGGGCTCATCCCTCCAGCTGTCCCCTCCTGTACCCTGTCCTCCACTGGGACGTAACACCCGGAGCTGCTGAGGCCGCCCAGGTGGGGCTCCATCCCCTCCCTGTCCCTACTGTCCCCTGTCCCTCCACTCGGACCAAACACCACGGAGCTGCTGCAGCTCCGGGTGTTGGGGTTCCGAGTGGAGGACAGGGGACAGGAGGGACAGGGGAGGGATGAGCCCCACCTGGCGCCTTTGCAGGCAGCTCCGGGTGTTTGGTCCGAGTGGAGGACAGGGGACAGGAGGGACAGGGAAGGGTGAAGCCCCACCTGGCGGCTGCAGCAGCTCCGGGTGTTGGTCCGAGTGGAGCAGGCGCGCCCGCTGGTCACTGACCGACTCCTCGTAGGCGGCGATGGCGTCGGCAGGTCGAACGGCCGCCTGCAGATCGGAACCGTGGTGCTCCATGGCAGTGATGCTCAACCTGCCGAACGCGAGGGCGAACCACACAGCCGTCAGGCGGACAATCAGCGCAACGACCTCTCATCGACGTGAATGGTACTCACGACATCGTGCTTCCAAAAGAGTAACACAGACGATACTCGACGATGGTGAACGTTCGGGCTTAAGGGCGTCGCAGCTGCCAGTGTTATTTGGCGGCCGAAGAGGAACACTACGACGAAACGCTTTCAAACAACGGAATCTGCATGAGCTGTAATCCCAGCACGTTGTAATGTTTGCGCTGAACTGTGAGGCATGTGAAACATAGGCGGGGAGGGAGGGGCGGGGGGTCAAACGTGCGACGTGGCGTGACGCCTGGGTAACCATCTGCATTGTCCTGACATGTTGGCGGTAAGGCGGGCAGAGCCACGTCTCTAGGGCGGCCCCTAATGTCAGTGTAAGTTGTCAGATTACAGGCAGTAACTAGCGGAACGCCCGCGCGGGTGTTCAGAATAGCGCGCAGTACCATCAAGCGGCAATAACAGTGCAGGTTGCTTGATAAATTGTTTTGGCGACTTTTTCAACTCAACCAGGCTTATAACGACCTTTTTGTGACTCAAGTCTGACTAACAGGCGAGGTGTCTCTGCTCAAAGGTGCTGTTAACACAATTAATCGACTCGACTCTTTGAATCTAGAGCTTATTTATGATAAATTATGTTCGACTCTTACTTAGTAGATGGTTTTAACAAATTGATTCGTCCGTTTTTTGCGTCGGACTCATATTTGACTCTCACAAGTTGTCTATTACTTGATGTTGACCGTGAGGCGGGGAGGGGGGGGGGGGTAGGGTAGGATGTCAAATAAATCGCATTCTATCTAGTGTAAATTGTTTTGCTCAGGTGAAGGGGCGTGGTCCCAATGCCCCCTTAACTATGTCACTGTTGCATTTGACTCACATTTATTTGAGTCGACTCAAGTCTGACTCACAGCCGAAGAACTGACTCAACTACTGACTCAAGTTCCGTTTCAAACAGATTGATTCGACTCGACTCTTGACTCAAATCCCGCTTTTAAAAATTGAGTCGGCCCAACACATGACTCATCCAAAACTGTCTGACTCATGAGTAGATTCATGACTCAACTCTGAGTCACTTACAAGTCTGACATCAACAAACATAAAATAGCTTGCATTCTTTTATAGCGCTCATTTGATTAGATTGTTCATTTTTTAAAGATCTCTAATCACGTCTGTGTCACGAAAAGCCACCACCTCTTGTCTGCTTTATCCTTACCAAAACACCAAGCAATACAATGTCAGTACATTGGTACATATTAACGACAACTCGACAGAAGTTTCTTACTTGCTTATTCCGAAGCATTCTAACAGCCTTGGCCGATACAAAAGTTTGCGACTATGTATATGCAGGAGTTGGCGGAGAGAAAGCTTTACACTAAAGTTCGTTTACACCAGGCGCAAGTACAAATACACCAGTCGGCAAACACATCGGCCGTGCTCGCTACTCTCACTGACACCTCCTGAGCGGCGTCTGACGTCACTGAACCTCCTGAGCGGCGTCTGACGTCACTGACACCTCCTGAGCGGCGTCTGACGTCACTGACACCTCCTGAGCGGCGTCTGACGTCACTGACACCTTCTGAGCGGCGTCTGACGTCACTGACACCTCCTGAGCGGCGTCTGACGTCACTCCCTGGTCTCACCGACACATTAATGAGCGGCGTCTGACGTCACCTACACCTCCTGAGCGGCGTCTGACGTCACTGACACCTCCTGAGCGGCGTCTGACGTCACCGACACCTCCTGAGCGGCGTCTGACGTCACCGACACCTCCTGAGCGGCGTCTGACGTCACTGACGCCTCCTGAGCGGCGTCTGACGTCACTGACGCCTCCTGAGCGGCGTCTGACGTCACTCCCTGGTCTCACCGACACATTAATGAGCGGCGTCTGACGTCACTCCCTGGTCTGACACCTTACTGAGCGGCGTCTGACGTCATACCAACAGATGGAAAAATCAACAGAAACTCGCTACGCTAAACTAACGAAGGCATTCGATGTTCCGCAATGAGAACAGCACACAACAGATAGTTGCGTACCGGACAACATCCGTCTTCACGTCCTCGAAAAGCTGTGGTACTCGGAAGCTTCTCACGAGCAACTTTGGTGCGTTGTTATTTTCAAAAACACTGAAAGCCCTAGAGCTAACGGTCCTGGGAAGCTTCCTAAACGAACCAGGTCTATCACGCACTGTTTATGTAACAAGAAATCCAAAGTATTCATAGTCACGAAACAACCATTCAATCATTGCTGTTTTCACCTTTGGTCGGCCATGTCAACTTGACGGAGGGAAGGAGGGGGGGGGGGGGCAGCAACCGCTCCGCTCCTCACCTGTCCAGCATTTTGATGGTGGCGCACTCGTACTTCTCCAGCATGTGCGCCAGGTTGGCGTCGTCATCACAGGCGCTGCCCCAGCCGAGCACCCGCGCCAGGTCGTTTCCGGTGCCGAGGGGTAGCACTCCGACCTGGCACTGCCGCTGCAGCATCCACAGATCGCACAGAGCATCGGCAGGTCAGGACACGGCATACACAAGTCACTGTCAGATCGGCAGATCAGTCCATCAGATTGGCAGATCAGTCCGTCAGATTGCCAGTCACTGTTAGATTGGCAGATCTACACGCACCAGTCTGTGTAAAACAGACCGGTCTTCTGCAGGGTTTGACGTAGTGACAGCGACAGTGGCAGAGCAGATCGAGTTTTTCCTCTCGCTCACGTGGTAACGGTCTACAAATCCTCCAGCATGGGCGGACGACGTTCACACAGGAGAATGATAGAGCTGTGAAGGGCATACCACACGCACACCAGTCCCCAGCGCACCACACAAGTCGCACTGATGACGAAACAAAATCCCGGTCAATGGGTGAATAGCCCAGCATAAATGATGCTGGGTTATTGTAAATGATACACGTTTCCACAAAGCGCAGAGTAATACGAGCGGAGAAAGGTTATTTACAGAGGCGGCTGCAAGGCGTGGGTTACAGATTGCAGGCTATATAATGCATGGCACATGCACATACATCAAGGGTTGCAGGTTACAAATGGGTCACGGAAATGCCCCAGTTATGCACACCACCCAAACTATAACAAGCACTTCACACAAACAGCGGGTTGTATTTTATTTTACGAGCTCAATGTGAATGACAGTAAGTCACTTTCTGCACCAATTTTGTTCTCATTATACGGAGTTGCCGAACACACCAGCGTTTTCTTCTGTCTCAAGTCTTGGTGAAGCTGGAAGTGCTCTGCGCCCTGAGCTAAATGTCGCTAAAATCGGAGGAGCCCTGGCCGGACCAAAGTCGTTTAAAATGGGTAGGCCTAGAGGAATGGAGTAAACAAGATGATAAATGCAGGCTCTCTTTACCTGACTAGCATTCCATAACAGACACCACAGATTTTCGACGCATCTTCAGAAAATGTTAGCTATAACTAGAGATGATGCAATACTGGGCTACCGAACACACAAAAACGGACGACGGAAGGGAAGGACGGGACGGGCGAGGACAGGACCGCTGTACTCACGTGCATGTCCAGTTTGTCGATGTGTGACAACACCCAGCTGACGGAGCCGTCCCCGCCGCACACCAGTATTCGGAATTGGTCAAACTTCTTAAACAGCCGCAACCTGCAGACGAGCGTCGCTGCGTCACGAACCAGAACGTCACACAGATTAATACATATCACTGATACAATGTCTGCCTTTACAGTGGTAACAGTGGCAACAGAAGACGTGGGAGCGTAATGCTGCATCATCGAATAATTTCTGCAGTATTCCTTTAACTGTGGCATGGAAATAATCAGATTAAAGAGCGATTTATCCCCCCGCCAACACACATACCCCTCGAGAGATTCTGCCAACACGGATTTCTTCTTATTGTTTGTTTATTGGGGTTTAAGGGCGCGCCGACACCTTTGGGCCAATTTGCGCCCAGCGGATTTCTTCTTAGTGAATCATAAATTCCAGAGCACACACGAATTGTCAGGAAAAGTCAAAAGCCATGCAGGTCTTTGTTGCATCCCCTTTGTACGACTAGCCGGGAAGCCAGTCTGGCCTCTGTTTCCACACCTTTGCACAAATCATCATCAGTGGAGCTGATGCTCGTTTCCCACTGCTTGTGAGCGCCATCTCTCTGAGCCCGGCTGATTTCCACCGGCCTGTCATCGACCGGCCGGCCTCCGTGTCGGGAACGTGACTGGAGAGCTGGGGCGACCGACGCGCTGTACGCGATAAAAAGTCTTATTCTAACGACATAACTCAACGTCAAAACTTACATGCGTCAAAGCTACCAATGGATAAACTTCTAATGGAAAAACTTATAATGGAGAAGCTTATTCACGTCACTACCAAAGCAAAAACTTCTTCGCGACGAAACTTCCAATCCCAATACTTCTAAGCAGCAAAACTTTTAATGACAAAATTAACAAGAGACAAAACTTCCAACCGTCAAAACCTCCAAAGCAAAAACTTATCCACGACCCAAATTCAAATGAAATATATTCCAATTTCAAAACTTCTGACAATTTCAAGCGAACTTTTGTTGGTGTAATTATCGTTTGTTTGCATTACTTTAAACCACGGCAACGTTTCATTTTTATTTTAGTGTGTTTATCGCTCGTTTTCACCACGGCGGCATTTCTATACTTCTTCCGACGAAGCCGATATGATAAATATCAGGTTAGGTTAGGCTGTGTGAATACATCGGACAATTCATTTACGCCGTAGGGGTTGGTTTCGTCTGCGAGATGGTCGAGGGGGAGGGGAGCGAGAGCATTCTAAACGTGGGTCCCTGCGACCGTAATTGCTGTAAAGGTTAGGTCAGGTTCGATTATGTTATTACAATTGTTCCCTGCCACACCCTAGTTTACATTGCCGTGGTTAAAAGTACCAAAACTAGCGATAAATACAGAAGAAAAAGGACATAGTCGCAGTTCAAAGTAGGGGAGAGTGACCACCAGCGAACACCCTTTAAAAAAACAGACTTCTGGCTTTGCGTTTTGTCCTAGAAATCTGAAACTTCGTGTATACATTTTTACAATAATACTAAGGAGTAGCCATAAGCAAATTAATTTAACTCAATACAAAATGTGAGTTATCAGCTCATTTCATTTTTTGGACCTTCCTGGTCATTGGTGGGCATGGGTATCAATCAGTGAACAGGGGAGGCACCAACAGTGAACAGGGGATTCAACCAGTGAAAAGGGGACTTTCCCATGACTAGGTGGGCGATGTATTTTTTTAATGCTCACTTGATGCTTGTTGACAATCCACTGACACTTGACTCTTGACAATCACTGTGACACTTGAAAAAAAAACTCTGAATGCAGTAACGAGACAGGGTCTAACATGAGGATTCCCTTGGTTCTGGCCGTAGAGCCCTTCGTGGTGTTAATCAGCTAACCAATATATCTCCTGCATTCACTGTCGAAAAAGTTTAGGTTTCTGAAAGGAAGATCCACCAGTGAATATTTGTTCACTAGAGGGCACCCACCCTGTTCACTGGTGGGCATACAACATATTCAAAGAACAGGCAAAAAATGAGGAAAAAAATGACTGTTGCAAACTATGACATAGATGTCATAATAGTTTGCAACAGTATTTTTTCCTCATTCATTTATTCATCATTTTTAACTATTCAAAGGACAGTCGCCAAAAGGTGTCACTAAAGCTAGTTTCACTGAATATAAAAACACAACGTTTCTGGAAAGCAAAAAACACTAATCAAAAATCAAACGGCAAACAACAATTAACTGTTTGTATCCTGACAGAATCAAATGAGAGCAGCCATTGCTGTTCACAACTTTAAGAATCATCGTTTAGTGTCAGCTACTACCACTGACATCGATGAAAGCATCACATGACTAATATAGGCAGGATGGGCACCTGTTCACTGAAGACACCATGCTCGCTGGTGGGCACTCTCCCCTACTGAAAATTAGCGATAAATAAATACACTCGAGTTTTTACCTTTGTCAGTTTTTGCTTTAAAAGTTTTGACACTTTGAAGTTTTATCATTAAAAGCTTTAACTGTAGAAAGTATTGCCGCTTGAAAGTTTTGCCTCTTAGAAGTTCTGTCGCGAAGAAGTTTTTGCATTGCAAGTTTTCCCTTTAGAAGTTTTGTCTTTTGGAAGTTTTGGCATTGTAAGTTTTGACGCTTAGAGGTTTTTGCATAGGAAGTTTTTGAATTAGCAGACATTTCATTAGAAGTTTTGTCGCTTGGAAGTTTTGTCATCACAAGTTTAAACTGTTACAAGTTTAGACGCTTGGAAGTTATGCATTTGGAAGTTTTGTCTCGGAAGTTTTGACGTTAAAAGCTCTGCATGTTACGAGTTTTGACGTGGGACCGCGGCCGTCACCGCTGCTTGGTATGTAGAGCCAGCACCGCCTCCCGGCCCCACAGACGGACACGTGACTGCACTGTGAACGGACGACCCTTCTCCCAGCTGACTGTCGTCGACTTCCACCACCGCCTCCCGGTCCCACAGCAGGACACGTGACTGCACTGTGAACGGACGACCCTTCTCCCAGCTGACTGTCGTCGACTTCCGCCACCGCTCTCAGACGCCACATTTAGACTGAGTGGCCTTTGGACCAACTTCGCCGACACTAGACGAGAGAGCGAAGCCAGGGGCAGCGAGGGCAGAAGTGAAGGTGTGACAAGGTCTTCCACGTGTCCTGCAACTGCGTGGCAGGCACGACCAACACGACTGAGCTACATCAAATCTAGACAAATATCTCCAAGTATCATTTACACCGGGAGAGGCAGATATCGAGACGCGCAGTTTACCTGCGAGTGAGTCACTTATCACACCGGAGCTAGCCAGGGCTCCGCCAGCCGTCTGCCGCCACCCCTCCAGTCACAGCCGGCAGTCGGCCTAAACCGCTCCCGACGCGAGCTGTCAGCGACACCTCCGAGCGTCAGCCCGTTAGTCAGCGCAGCTCGGCTAGTGATGACGTCACCGCCGCCAGTCAGCGGCCGCCCGACACACCAGCTGAGCGGCCGATCCTGCTCCGGACAGGTGCAGCAGGAGGAGGCTGAGGAGGAGGAGGAGGAGGCACACACCAGCTGAGCGGCCGATCCTGCTCCGGACAGGTGCGGCAGGAGGAGGAGGAGAAGGAGGAGGAGGAGGAGGAGGAGGAGGAGGAGGGAGGAGGAGGAGGAGGAGGAGGAGGAGGAGGAGGAGGAGGAGGAGGAGGAGGAGGAGGAGGAAGGAGGAGGAAGGAGGAGGAGGAGGAGGAGGAGGAAGGAGGAGGAGGAGGAGGAGGAGGAGGAGGAGGAGGAGGAGGAGGAGAGGAGGGGAGGAGGAGGAGGAGGAGGAGGAGGAGGAGGAGGAGGAGGAGGAGGAGGAGGAGGAGGAGGAGGAGGAGGAGGAGGAGGAGGAGGAGGAGGAGGAGGAGGAGAGGAGGAAGGAGGAGGAGGAAGGGAAGGAGGAGGAGGAGGAGGAGGAGGAGGGAGGAGGATGGAGGAGGAGGAGGAGGAGGAGGGGAGGAGGAAGAGGAGGAGGAGGAAGGAGGAGGAGGAGGAGGAGGAGGAGGAGGAGGAGGAGGAGGAGAGGAGGAGGAGGGCCCACCAGCTGAAGGCGGCCGATCCTGCTCCGGACAGGTGAGCAGAGGAGGAGGAGGAGGAGGAGGAGGAGGCACCCCGCCCCTTCCTCCCGCACACCGTACACAGATGACGCGCGGCTCCGTGTATACAATTAGCCGGCGGCCGCGCTACAAACACGGGGTGTCGACAGATGGGCTGCCCCCTGCCCTGCCCCCTCTCCCTCTCCTCCCCTGCCCTGCCCTCCCCCGACGTCAGCGAGGTTACTGGAGGCAGCACACAGACGCCGGGCGGCCGACCGCTTCCTCACAAGGTACGGTGCAGTGGTTAGTGCTGGTGATGCGAGACCGACATACGCAGCAAGGCAGGGATTGTGCGGTGAGACGTGAATTACGCCTGACAGACCTGGTAAATGTCACCTGTGACGCCATGGAATACGCGGAGAGGATACAACGTCGCACTGGACTATTACACGGAACTCATATCATACGCGGCGCAGTTGCGTTAACTAGGAAACCAGATCGGCATTAAGCATTGTGAGTGCATCCTGTCTGTGAGCGCGGGGAGCGAGGCAGGGGCTCATATGCGTCCCGTATTTACCACCAGTGCCCTATCGGTGGACAGAACGGTGGCAATCACGGCGTGGTCCGGGAATATGTCCCCGTGTGAGCTGCTGCCCCGATACCACAGACACAGGGTGGAGCGCTCCGCAGGACGGTGCGACCATTTCTGTTGAGGTACAACCATGGATGAGAAATACCCTTTTCTATCTATTATTATTATTATTTACTCATCCATGGCACAACCGGACATTGCCTTTTGAGAAGGCGGCGGACAAAAAAGACAGTTTAAATCTGTGACGGACACAAAAGCCAGCAAAACGCCTTATGTCCGACATTCTAGTTTTACCAGTTAATGGGTTCCAACAGATGCCGATTCAGATGCTTATGGGCTGTTGTTTTACCCGTTAGAGGCACCGATGATAGCGTTAAGCAAACCCATCAAATGGATAAACTTTCCGGCACCAATATTTTCACATTCGCTTGGTTCACAGCCCTCTGAACCCAACTTGTACTTACTCCCAGATATAAGGCAGTTCCCCTAAGTCAACTGCAAACTCGGCGAGCGTGGGACGAATCCTCGGCCAGTCTGCGGACCGTCGCTGTGTGCGGTCTGCGGATCACTCACCCGAGCGCTGGCCCACTGTTCATCAGATCGAACACCTATATCGCTATACAATTGGCAGGCCGGAGAGTTGACGCAGACCTGTTGAAAGCGGCCGCAGGAACTTGATTGCCCTGGATGGTCTCCGGGACTTGGAGTTGACAAATACACTAGAAAGCGAAGAATGGCGGAGCAGTGTTTTCCGAATGTGGTTGTCTGGCAGATATGTATTTTCCTTCCCAGCTTGTCTTATCGGAGCAACACTGGCGAGTGAGGGAACCCAGGTGCCGGTCACAACATCTAATACACCGCGATGTGTCCTCACCATCAAATAACCCCTCCCACATATGCCTCCCCAGCGGCGGTCCAGGAGGGGGGCGAGAGTGGAGCAGTCATCGGTTTTTTTGCCCTCACACATATTACACAACTCATCATCTGTACTGTTAGCTGTAATTCGTTCGTGCAAGACCGCGCAAGTAAGAGAATTAATTTAAATGAGAGAAGAAAATTAGTGACGAGAGGACTAGCTAACGGTACTTGTGACACTAAAAAACCCATTAATTCAACCATTCCTATGTTTGTCTATATTGTGCTACCCATTAACCGATTTATCAGCCACTATTAAACAAAAATTTGTGTCGAGGTCCATCGTGGACCTTTGAGGCTAGACCTTTACGGACCACTTCATACATATCAAGAGTTTGTCAGGGTTCTCTAATCCCGAAGATATGCCAGGTATAACTTGGAATATTTTTGGACTTTTATAACACGTAGGCTACGACAGGTCAATGAGCCGAAGGCTGTCAGACTCCTATATTCTGCTACGACTTCGCATCCATATCTCTGCGCATCCTTATGGAAAGTGTTTATCACACAGCACTGGGTGGGTGGATTGGTTTCATATCACCTATCCGCTGTCTGCCCGAGGGAAGAATACAGACCCTCACATTGGTTGGGTTACACGAAGAATCCAATATCTTTTTGCTGCCGCGCCCTACCGAGAACTTATTCCTAATTACCTAGATATGAGAGAATGAGAGTGTTTACCTGGGTTCGCACCAAGCACGCCAAAATCTCTCGTATGCTATTCCCTTTATTTATTCCGTCCAGACCTATCTTTGCTTTGTACATTTTGACCTAAGTAACCCATTAATCTATTTTCCGCACGAACCCTTAAAACCCCCGCTCGAAACCCCTCTCTCCTTTCTCAAAATCCTTCAACCTAGTCGCTAGTATAATTAGGCTACCTCTGCTATCTCATCACCACAACTTACTGCAGCCAGGAGTATATGGATTGTACCCTGACCACCTCTCCTCCGCACGTCAGCGAAAGAAGTGTTTCAGGGATTCATATTCTGATGTCATTACGCCAGTCGATACAGGAGTCTCATCTCTATGTTATTGTTTCAGCACGTAATTTACTGACTCGTATAGTCATCCCGAACAGAGTGTTTTTTATGTGCCCTTCTATTCCTCGAAAGGAAAAACGAAATTTGTGGCTCTACCTCTGCTCACCAAAATCCAGTTGTTGTGGCAAATTTTCCAGTTGTGTATCTGACCTCCTATTCTTGTAGGGAGCATTTAGATAGGCCTGCTCTGTGTGGCTCGTAAAATTTGTGCAATATAGATATTGGATAACTTAGTAGATATCAACTGATCTACGCAAAAAAAACATGCGGCATCAATTTTCGACTATCAACTTCGACATTGATAATATATATATATATCCATGAGAAAGACCTGTTTGACCTCTGTACTCTCAATGTTCACCTGATCATTGAGACGATGGAAAAATAACGCGCGTGTGACATAGTGGTCAGTCATGTATTTTCTGTTCAGTTGTAAAGTTAACACACAGACGAATACTACCCCGAAAATATAACTCGGGATAAAAGCATCAAATAATCAAAGCTTGTGGCCTGAACCAGAGTCGCTCAAACACGCACAAGATGCAGTCTTTGCAGGATACTTACTTTATGTCTGACGTATCGATAGCGCAGAAGGATAGTTTTATTGGATCTCTGGGGGAGTATGCAAGTACGATACGTTAAACTGTGTCTTCCCGTAGCTGGGATCTGAGAACGAGGAGCTGAAGTGGGGCGGGACCAACTCCGGTCACTGTAACCTGCGCAAACTGGTTTGGTTCAATTCATTTCTATTGTACAAGTATCGCAGATTTTGCCCGACTTGGATATCATATTATAGTCATGGTCCCAGTCCCCCCTCTCCAGCTTGCGTTACATATTCACACTTATATTTTGCATCTTTAAAGTAGCTGCGCTTTCATCATCAACAGACCCCCGTCGATAACAAAGACTCTGTGCTTGTGGCGCAGTTCTCTATAATAAACCGCATTATGAGGCCGGTGTTAAATAAAAAGCTTTTACGGAGGCGATCTAAAACACAGAGAAAGGGACAGTGAAGTGCATATGTTCTGTCCACTCACAGATAACATGTTATCATGTAACATGTATCATGTTATCTGTGGTCCACTTCATCGACACCACCCGATGTCGATGCGTCCGGCGAATAAATCCTTCGTGAAAACGGCTAGTAGGAGTCCTTTCAGTGCACTATTCGAATAAATCCTCCATTTCCCTGGGGCGACGTTTCCTTTCGTCTGCCGGACGCTAGCTTTAAAAGTATTCTTAAATAGCTTTGTTTAATCGCACCCGTTTAATTCGATGTCAACATTGACCATCGGTGCTTTCTGTCGGTGCTGAACGCAGTGAGATCTAATGAAACTATTTATGCCTTCGCCCTGATACCGGGGGCGAGGACTATAGTAATTGGATTGGATTCCACTGCGTGCAGCACCGACAGACAGAGACAGAGACCGAGGTGTTGTCGATAAACCGGACAGAACATTCGTACTACACTGTACACAGCTGAATGCCGAGGGCAGTGGCGGCCACAACATTTTGAGTGAGGGGAGGCAGGCAGTTTTGTGTGTGGGGGGAGGGGCAGCTAGGTCCCTAGGTGTGTGTGTGGGGGGGGCAGTCCCACAGGACTAATGCTAAAATCCTGTTGATTTGGGTGGGGGAGGGAGGGCGGACTACAGCCGGAGCAATCTGGATAAATAGCCCTCCCCCCCCGCCCGTGGCGACGCTCCTGGAAAAGGGTAATGAACTTTGGTTCAGTCTGGATTCTAATAGAAGTCGTCTTTCCATAAATCAAAAACTTCCGATATAATTCCGGACAATGACTACTAAATCAGAGCGCACACAAAAGGTGTGTGTGTGGCTGTGACGTTACGTCTATGATTTATGAGAAGTCGAGTTTCAGTTGAAAATGATTATGATTTCGGCTTACGAGCGCCGAAACTGCCAAAGTTATATGGCGCCCTTCATGCAAGAGCGGATGGTTGATGAGATGAAATATGGGGAAAGGTAAATTACAAAATTTTAAATTGTGTACATACAATACAAAATTGTGTTGTATTGTATGTATGTACATATTTATTGATTTTAATTTTTGACTACACCCGTTACTGGGAACTGCCCGTGGGTGTTTATGAGTTAAATAAACAAAATAAACAAAATACATACTAATAGCAGTTATATTTTAACAGCTGACAAATTACCACCCGATCCTTAATTTTGCCACACCCTTGACAATTGTACAAATGGTTCGAAACATCAGTCTCTATTAAGTAACTTTGGCGCCAACATAACGTTAGCGTACCAAGATTGTTGTCATAGATAACTTTTTAACTACCCAGAACGTCGCTCTCGGCTCTCGCTCTCCGCTCTCGCTCTCGCTCTCGCTCTCGCTCTCGCTCTCGCTCTCGCTCTCGCTCTCGCTCTCGCTTCTCGCTCTCGCTCTCCCGCCTCTCGCTCTCGCTCTCGCTTCGCTTCTCGCTCTCGCTCTCGCTCTCGCTCTCGCTCTCGCTCTCGCTCTCCTCTCGCTCTCGCTCTTCGCTCTCGTCTCGCTCTCGCTCTCGCTCTCGCTCTCCGCTCTTCGCTCTCGCTCTCGCTCTCGCTCTCGCTCTTCGCCTCGCTCTCGCTCTCGCCTTCTCGCTCTCGCTCGTCGCCTCTCGCTCTCGCTCCCTCCGCTCTCGCTCTTCGCTCTTCGCCGCTCTCGCTCTCGCTCTTTCTCTCTCTCTCTCTCTCTCTCTTCTCTCTCTCTCTCTCTCTCTCTCTCTCTCTCTCTCTCTCTCTCTCTCTCTCTCTCTCTCTCTCTCTCTCTACCTAACCTCCCCTCTCTCACACGAAAATATGCGTTTTTCGTGCTAAACTGCGATTTTTAAACAATAAAATGGGTCACGGACAAAACGCACATCAAAATGTAGCAGAGGCGTTTCTTCAGGGAAAAAACTTATAGTTAATACTAACAAATTTTACTCAGGCGGTACCTGCGCGGGGGGCTCGAAATGTGCACCACAGTCGCTACAGTGCATGATTTGTGTTCGGCCTGGCACGATCACCAAACTTAGCACGGTCCCGGCACGGCAAAGCACAGCATGGTAGTCGGCGTTCATCAGCCACGTGTATGACGTCAGCAGTGACGTAGCACGTCATGGTTCCGCGCACCGCGTAATGGTTTCGCCAATTCATTAGCCACCTCAGAAAGCTGCGCAGTTAGCCACTGCCAGTCCCCGTGGAAAAAGATGGAGAATCTCTACCACTGCGGCCAGCTAACTTCCCAAGAGTGCATTTTATCCCAGAGACTGAAATTAAAAATGATCATGCTAAGTTCGCTTACTCTGCAAATGCATAAAATGTGGTGATAAAATGTGATTACAAAATGTGATTAAAAAATGTGGTATAAAATGTGGTGATAAAATGTGATGAAAAAATGTGGTATAAAATGTGGTGTATAAAATGTGAGGAAATGTAAAAATAATAACATATGCCAGGCAGCGACTGGCACAGAGGACATCAAACGCAAGTCAGTACAGTGCAACACACGAACGAAGCGCCGAAAACCTGGCTTCAGAACGAGCTTGTCAAAAGGATACGGGACCAGAGACTTGTTTGTCAAAGGAGTTATTCCACTCATATGCTGCTGGAGCTCAACATCAGACGGAATTGACTATTGTCTGATGCACTTAATTACTTTGCCAACAATCGTGAAGCATGCTTCAGAAGACACTTCCCACATCTTGATAAAGTAACAGAAACGCTAGAATGGACACTTGACAATCTCCTATGGAGTTTGAGAGTTGAGAGTTGAGACTCGACACACATTTAATTCGTAGATCAGAAGACTTTACCAAACTGTTTGCTGCGGGAGCATGACTCGAGCAATCGCGCGATTCAAGACTCAAACAAACACAGTGAAACGGGCAAATACAAACTTTAGAAATAAATACCAGTACAACACACAACCTAACTAACACATGCCTAACAAGCACTGGCGATACGTTTACAGCGGTCACAAATAAATTGCTTTATACAATGGGCGTGAGAGAGATTGATAGCTGTGACAGATGTAAAAGGAGCCCGGAAACGCTAAGTCACACATTTTGGTCGCGTCCTACTGTAAATAACTTTTGGAGGCTAGTTGAAGATTGGTTAAACCTCCATACAGACGTAAAGCTAAGAGCGGTTTTGAAGGAAAAACATGTGATGTTAGGATTCCATGATAACGGACGGCTTTGGAGACATGCCATTATTGTGGGGAAAGCAAAAATCCATCATCAGGCGGTCCTAAGCATTACACATTTCGCAGCTCGAATAAGTCAAGATTTTCAGACCGAGAAACGTGCAGCATATATGAATAGCTCATTCCAACATTCATAAGGAAGTGGGAACCACTAAACCAATTCCTAAACTTGAATCTGCAGGGTCACGGCAGTAGATAGGAGAGAGACAGTAGATAAAACAGGAGAGAGGCGAGGATGTCCCGGGTCAGTTGTCGCAATGGAGATGCGTTGTGTATGTGACGAGATGTTCATGTGGATGGTATGACATGCATATTGCAAAACGCTTGTAACAAAAATGACGAGAGCAGCTAAGAATCGAAAGATCTCTGACAAAGTCACTCTGCTGACAGTCACAAGCTACACACTGTACCATGCACCTTGCCCTGAGGAGCCAGCCGCTGTCACTGGGCAGAGGGCACACGTCAGCTGGGAGATAAACAATAACACAGCGTGTACTGTTCGGGCCCGTCCTCCAAACACCGGCCAACACCCTTCAAATCACACCGCGCTGCCCACCGGGGCTGCCAGAGTGAGTTATCGTATAAACCAATGCTCATGCTAGTTACACATCAGCTTCGTTCGCAACAGCTACGTGACCGTTGGCACAAGCAGAGCGGCCGGGCGGCTGCAGCTCCCGCCGAGAGGGGAGCGACGGGCGGCGCACGGCCCGCCGGCGCGTCGCGACAGTCTGCGTGTGCGTGCTCGAGACGACGCACGCCCACGCTGTGATCCCCCACCCCATTCCCCACACTAAGGCATAGTCATAAGCCGTCGCCGGTCTCTTAACCCGATGTCCTCCCTCGCACGGCTACGGAATAGCGGATGGGTTTGCCGTAGAGCAAGGAGGTTTCGGCCATTACACAGCCAACTGCACAAGCACGGGCGGAGGTCGCCGATACACGGCCAACCGCACAGCACGGGCGGAGGTCGGCGATAACGGCCAACGCACAGCACGGGCGGAGGTCGGCCGATACACGGCCAAACCGCACAGACGGGCGGAGGTCGGCCGATACACGGCCAACCGCACAGCACGGGCGGAGGTCGGCCGATACACGGCCAACCGCACAGCACGGGCGGAGGCAGGCCTACAGCCAGGCGTAGGTCAACGGGAGATAACGTTTGTTATGACGTAGTTATTTACCATAGGCGTGGTAATCAGATCCGTAAGCATTAATGTCATGATTAAGTTATCAATTAACCATAGACGAGGAATTAAAATCCGTACGCATTCAAGGGAATGTTTCACCTTTATATGGGTTTTGAGCTGAGATAGCCATTTTCACCTTTAAATGGGCTTTGAAGTTTGAACTGAGATAGCCATTATCTTTAGCAGTTACTGACAAATATAATTTACTAAGACCATTTTTCCAAAAACCTATCAATTGTTAAGCAATTTAGTTACGAATTTGCCAAATGGGGTCTATGCAAGTGCCGCCGCTGATTGGCTGACAGCCACTTCAAGATTGTTGGCCCTGGGAGCCCGGACAACCTGTATTTATCTTACCTTGGCTGAATTCAGGATTACCCACTGCGAGTGCGATTAAAACAACGCGCCATAGTTTGAATTGAAGACGCCAGAAATGTCTGAAGATGTACCATATATCATTCGGCAGCGTAAAGGTTTTCTCTATGGCTCACAATAGCTCAATAATGACGTTATTATCATCCCAAATTTAACAACATTATTCCTATAAAGCTAAGAGACTTTTCGAGAAATAAATATCACCATCGAGTTCAGCAGCACTCACTCCATATTTTCGACTCCAACCAGGGTACATTCGACAACTTACAAAAAAGGCGAAACATTTGCTTTAATACCATGATAACTGTCACCAGACAGCGCCAGTTGATCCCAGCATGACAACAATCCACATATACGGCAGCAATCCGTCGCCTGCGGCCGGTGCCTGACCAAACCTCTCTCCCCACGATCGGTCTTCGGTCCTGCACTGCGCCGCAGCCGCGGCAGTCTCCCCCCCCCCCACACACACACAACCACTCCCGAGCCCGGGACGCAGGACGTGGACCGTGTTGCGCCTCTCCCCTCCTTCCTCCCCGCCGCCGCCTCCCCGCCGCCGCCTCCCCACCACCACCGCCGCCCGCCGCCGCCGCCGCCGCGGCTCGCCCGCCGCCCGCCTCCTCCCCGCCTCCTCCCCGCCGCCGCCTCCCCACCACCACCGCCGCCGCCGCCGCCGCCGCCGCCGCCGCCGTAACCAAGTTTCCACTGGCCTTTAGTCGGCCCGTCACGGCCGACATGTTTGCAGCGCGGCCGTCTCGAGGGACGGCGGCACCAGAGCGAGCCTCCGACACGGGACGGCACCGTGTGCTCTGACCGAGCGATCGACCGACGCAGGCCGCCACCATCAGCTCCGAACGGCGCTGGATGGCCCGAGATACGCGGTCCTGTGAGCGGCGCTGTATGTCCCGAGATACGCGGTCCTGTGAGCGGCGCTGTATGTCCCGAGATACGCGGTCCAGTGAGCGGGCGCTGTATGTCCAGGATACGCGGCCAGTGAGCGGCGGCTGTTATGTCCCGAGATACGCGGTCCTGTGGAAGCGGCGCTGTATTGTCCGAGATTACGCGGTCCTGTGAAGCGGCGCTGTATGGCCCGAGATACGCGTCCAGTGAGCGGCGCTGTTATGTCCCGAATACGCGGTCCTGTGAGCGGCGCTGTATGGCCGCGAGAACCGCGGTCCGAGTGAGCGGCGTAGTAGGCCCGAGATACGCGGGCTCCAGTGAGCGGCGCTGCTGTCCGAGATACGCGGTCTGTGAGCGGCGCTGTATGGCCCGAGTAGATTACGCGGTCCAGTGAGCTGCGCTGTATGTCCGAGATACGCGGTCCTGTGAGCGGCGCTGTATGGCCCTGAGATAACGCGGTTCCCAGTGAGCGGCGCTGTATGTCCGAGATACGCGGTCCTGTGAGCGGCGCTGTATGTCCCGAGACACGACGGTCCTGTGAGCGGCGTTTATTGTCCCGAGATTACGCGGTCTGTGAGCGGCGCTGATATGTCCCGAGACACGCGGTCCTGTGAGCGGCGCTTGTATGTCCCGAGGATACGCGGTCCTGTGGGCGACGCTGTATGTCCGGAGATACGCGGGTCCTTGTGAGGCGGCGCTGTATGTCCCTAGATACGCGGTCCTGTGAGCGGCGCTGTATGTCGAGATACGCGGTCTGTGAGCGGCGCTGTATGTCCCGAGATACGGGTCCTGTGGCGACGCTGTATTCCCGAGATACGCGGTTCCTGTGAGCGGGCATGTATGTCCCGAGATACGCGGTCCTGTGAGCGGGCGCTGTATGTCCCGAGATACGCGGTCCTGTGAGCGGGCTGTATGGCCCGAGATAACGGGTTCCATGAGCGGGCGCTGATGTCCCGAGGGACACGCGGTCCTGTGAGGCGGCGCTGTATGGCCCGAGATACGCGTCCTGTGAGCGGCGCTGTATGTCCCGAGATACGCGGTTCCAGTGAGCGGCGCTGTATGTCCCGGAGATTACGCGGTCCAGTTGACGGCGCTGTATTCCGAGATACGCGGTCCATGAGCGCGCTGTATGGCCGAGATACGCGGGTCCAGTGAATGCGGGCGCTGTATGGCCCGAGAATACGCGGTCCTGTGAGCGGCCTGTATGGCCCCGAGATACGCGTCCAGTGAAGCGGCGCTGTATGTCCCGAGATACGCGGTCCTGTGAGCGGCGCTGTATGTCCCGAGATACGCGGTCCAGTGAGCGGCGCTGTATGTCCCGAGATACGCGGTCCTGTGAGCGGCGCTGTATGTCCCGAGATACGCGGTCCTTGAGCGGCGCTGTATGTCCCGAGATACGCGGGTCCTGTGAGCGGCGCTGATATGTCCCGAGATACGCGGTCTTGTGAGCGGCGCTGTATGTCCCGAGATACGCGTCCTGTGAGCGGCGCTGTATGTCCGAGATACGCGGTCCTGATGAGCGGCGCTGTATGTCCGAGATACGCGGTCCTGTGACGGCGCTTATGTCCCGAGATACGCGGTCCTGTGGCGACGCTGTATGTCCCGAGATACGCGGTCCAGTGAGCGGCGCTGTATTGTCCCGAGATACGCGGTCCAGTTGAGCGGCGCTGTATGTCCCCGAAGATCGCGGTCCAGTGAGCGGCGTGTATGTCCCGAGATACGCGGTCCAGTGAGCGGCGCTGTATGTTCCCGAGATACGCGCCCAGTGAGCGGCGCTGTATGTCCGAGATACGCGGGTCCTGTGAGCGGCGCTGTATGTTCCCGAGGATACGCGGTCCAGTTGAGCGGCGCTGAGCGGCGCTGTATGTCCCGAGATACGCGGTCCTGTGAGCGGCGCTGTATGTCCCGAGACCCACGACAGACGAGACAGACTAGTACACCGGAGACAGACGGCTGCTGGCAGCTCTCACCTATACTGTGCAGCGCAGTGGGAGGCACCACGGACACCTTGCAGACGCCGAGCGGGCAGAGCGCCGGCACCATGGCGCGGCACGCCGAGTGTACGGTGCCCTTACACCAGAGACACCGCCAGTCCTGCAGCCTGTAACAACCGACAGAGACCGACACAGTGAGACAGAGGACACGGAGGGCGGCACATTAACCCAGGGACGTCTCTGTAAGGAGACGGCGGGCGGCACATTAACCCAGGGACGTCTTTGTAAGGACACGGCGGTCAGTCAGTCCACCACAGCAGATGATGATGATGATGATTGGGGTTTAAGGGCGGGCCGACAACTAAGGTCATATGCCGCCCATCCACCTGGAGACGGCAGACAAAGCCTGCCTAGTCGTATGTCGGTGACGGCTTACACATTTATGCCGCCTTCCAGCTTGCATAGTGCACACTACAACTGCTCGCCGCGAAGAGCAGGGCAGCAAGGATGGCGCTACTCCTGTAAACAAACGCTTCAACAAACCACGCTGTGCAGTGTGCAAACATGACGAGCTAGGCCAACATCAACATCAGCCGCCCGACACATTCTGCTACGCAGTCTCCGACCGCAGCCATTGCCGAACATCTCTCGAATTCCAGCCGGGTCATCAGGCATCACTCATCTACATCATATAAATGGTCATCCTCATCTACATAATTAGATGCACATGTCAGCTGAAGCTCGATGCACACACGTGCTAGAATTGAAGAGATGTTGTATAACAATCTAATGAGATGTTATCTAACAATCTATATGTTACAGTTTGTATGAAAAATCTGTTAGTATGCATACTAACTAGTTAGTTTGCAAACTGTCTGTCTGTCCAGTTAGTATGCAAACTAACTAAGTAGTTTGCAAACTAACTGACCGGACAGTTAGTTGGCAAACTAACTAGTTAGTTTGCAAACTAACTAGTTTATATGCGAAATCGACTATGTATTTGGCGATGTAATACCTATCCAGTAACAGAATGGTTCTTGATTGAATGCTCTGTCAAATTTATATCGCTTGGCTTATTCCGCGTCCCGTTTAGGGTATCCCGACTCAAATCGCTGCTTCCGCATTGGATGGCCTGCGATCCGTGGCAGTGGTCGCACATAAGTTCAGGTCAAGGTGACGTCTGCGGTGATCGGGGTGGACCGTGTAAAAGGCATGCCGGGTACTTTAAAACCTTTCAACTTCACATGCTGCTGCGCAATGGCTAATTACCACTGTATCGTACGGTAGGGATCAGGGGTCCCCCGCCCACGTTTGCACTGGAAGCCGCGTCCTTCGGACCATATGACATACTCATCTCATTTTGATTTTTCCAATAAAGACAAATATACCAACTTTACCGAAATTGTACGCTTACCTTTTGATACATTTAAATGCACAATAGCTCGTCTTCCCCTCCTTAAGTTTCTGGATGGAACCAACCCATCATGCACCCTCGTTCGTTTTGAATCTCTGACGCACGTTTCTGGCGTCCCGGTCTCGTTCGCACTCAATATCAGCACACGTTAGCCAGGATTTGCCTAGCGGGGCAGCGTCCCGGACCAAAACATACCACATATTCTTGCCCTTCCTAAAATCTCATTCTATCGTAGTGTACCCTCACACCTTCTTGCCTCCCTCAGCTCCATGATGTTCTCGACCGGCGGCCGAGGGGGGCGGGTAAGGAGTCGTCGGTTTCTCAGATGAAATCTCACTTCCTACTTCCCTAGTGTAATTCACTATCCTTCGCTCAGGGGGGGGGGCATGGCCCCGTGCCCCCCCCCCCTTGGCTACATCCATGCAATTCAGTGAGTTTATATCCGCGTCGACCCAGCCTTCGGTCCATCCCCAACGTCCCGGGTCATTAATGCCGCTGCATTCCCCAATGGAGGTGCAATTTTTTGGCACAAATGAGTTATATTCTGAACTCCAGAATATGCCTAGATTATGAAACATAATAAATAAATCCAAGTAAAATATAAATATATAAATCCCACCCTTGTAGCTCAGTGGGAGAGCACTGGACTTCTGACCTATCCCGGTAGTGGCAGTCCGGGTTCGAGCCGTTTCGGCGCTCGCTATTTGCTCCTGACTGCGATGGCTTGCGGCCGGTGGCAGCAGTCGCACTCATGGTCAGTTAGTTGACGTCAGTGAGCGGGGAGGACCGTGTCCAGGTATGTCGGGAACCTACAACTTTCGTCTCTAAATTTTGCCGGCCAACAGGAATTAAGCAATCGGGTGGTGAGGTCAGGACCGAGCGCAACAAGATCTGCTTAGCGTGCAGGTCCAGACCTCGGAAATCCATACCATTCAAAACGTTCGGGTTCAAATTTATGAAAAAGTACGTATCTTGGCTTAACAATTCCCACTATTCACTAATCTATGTCGTTCATATATAACAAACTTATGGAGTGGGATATAACTGATTCGTGCACAAAGTTTGCACCGCACTGGGGGAATGCAGCGGCATTATGACCGCGGGCGTTAGCTGGACCCGAAAAGCTGATGTCGAAGCGGGTTAACTCACTGAAGGGAGCAAAATACCGAACCAGAAGGCGGCTGGAACTCCAACGCTGGCTCTTAGTGGTCCAATGACTCAAGAGATTACAATACTGGATGCATCGAATTTATCAAAAAGGTAACGGTAAATTTGTAATTTATACTGTATCTATTAATAATAATAAAAAATCATATGTCATGACTCGCTTGCAGTGCATACTGCACGGACCCCTGATCTCTAGTCTCTACCGTCTGATTTGGCATTTGCTATGTGGCCGACAGCTTTTAGAACCGAATGTTTAGGTCCCCGGCATGCCTTTTTCAAGGTTCACCCTGTTCACTGCAGACGTCACTTTGACCTGACCTTGAGTGCGACTGCTGCCGCGGATCGCAGGCCATCCAATGCTGAAACAGCTATTCAAATCCGGGATGCCCTAACCGGGACGCGGAATAAGCCAAGCATCGACGATGCATCGTCGATTTCGCAAATAAATTAGTTTGTTTGCAAACTAACTAGTTAGTTTGTAAAATAACTAGTTAGTTTGCAAACTAACTGGCCAGTCAGTTAGTTTGCAAACTAACTAGTTAGTTTGCATACTAACTGGCCAGTCAGTTGGTTTGCAAACTAACGGATTTATCATACTAACTGTAACATATATAACAATGGAGAGACGGCTGGAATTGGAGAGATGTTATATAACAATCTAATGAAATGTTATCTAGAAAGATGTTATCTAACAATCTATATAACAATGGAGAGACGGCTGGAATAGGAGAGATTGTTATATAACAATCTAATGAGATGTTATCTAACAATCTATATAACAATGGAGAGACGGCTGGAATTGGAGAGATTGTTATATAACAATCTAGTGAGATGTTATCTAGAGAGATGTTATCTAACAATCTATATAACAATGGAGAGACGGCTGGAATTGGAGAGATTGTTATATAACAATCTAATGAGATGTTATCTAGAGATGTTATCAAACAATCTATATAACAATGGAGAGACGGCTGGAATTGGAGAGATTGTTATCTAACAATCTATATAACAATGGAGAGACGGCTGGAATTGGAGAGATTGCTATAGAACAATCGGCTCCTGGCGATCACCAACCCCGCTTCCTGCACTAACGATGGCACGTGACAATCAGCCTGGCCACGAGCTCCGAGAATTGCGTTCATTACCGCCTGCCCCAGCCGGACGCCGCGAGGTGAGAGGATCCGATATACCATCAGGGACGGGACGATCACTACCACCGGTGGCGCGGCACTAACAGCAGCAGCGACCCACGCGTAGTCGCATCTCTCTCAGGCGTTGTGTGGCCCCCTTCGACATCGGGGAGGGGGGGGGGGCAGAGCAGACAGAGATAGAGAAGGAAAAGTACTGAGAGATAAGAACGACGGAGGGAGAATGCAATAGGAACGCTCGGCGGGAGAGGTGGTACGGGAGTCAGGAGAGAACAGGTATGGGGAAACACGGCCGAGAAGGATCGGGAAACAAATCTATTAAGTACGCATATAATGGCACAGAGGAGCGTTATTAACGACAGCGCAAGTGACTGGGATGGAAGTAAAAGGGAAGGAGATACGACGAAGAAGGATACAAAGACAGGAAACCCGGTAGTCGAAAGCACAGGGCAGATAAAAGGAGCTGATGGCACGCAGCGTACAAATAATAACGAAGCGGACATATTTAAGAGACACAACTTGCTCGTATCTATAAACAACAGTAATCGTGCTGCTGAAGTCCTAATATGACCATCATTGTGATGGCCACGCATGCCATGTAGAGCGTCCAAATACGCAGTTATATAAGCAAAACATNGGCGTGGTAGAGAGACGCGGGCGTGGTAGAGAGACGCGGGCGTGGTGGAGAGACGCGGGCGTGGTGGAGACGGGGGCGATCGATCGGGACTTCCCATGCGAGCGGAGCGAGGCCCAGAACCCAGGTCAATGGAGCTCCCACCGACATATCACGGTAACGAGAGGCAGCGACACAGCCTGGCCGTCCACTGACCACCTGGCGTCCCGTCCGGCCGGCAGTCGACCCTGCCTAACTCTGCCTGGTGACGACACAGCCCGGCCGTTCACTGACCACCTGGCGTCCCGTCCGGCCGGCAGTCGACCCTGCCTAACTCTGCCTGGTGACGAACACAGTCCCGCCGTCCACTGACCACCTGGCGTCCCGGCCGCTTGTCCGGGGCGTCAGCGGAGCGGCGCACGCCACCTCTCCTCCTCTCCCGGTCAACAGACCCCAGCCGAGGGCACCTGTCCACTGCTGGACAGCGGGCGTACCATGTATGCCGTGCCACGTACCGGAGACGAGCTCCGTCTCCGCAGCCCGGTGACCGGTGGCCGCCGTGGCCGGGTGGCTGTGGTCCGGTGACCGCTGACCGGTGGCCACCGTGGCCGGGTGGCTGTGGTCTGGTGACCGGTGACCAGCCGCTCCCCACTCTCTCCCTCACCTCTCCTGCCCGCTGCGTTCATCCGATGTCGGACGACTGCCCGTCACTCGGACCGAACGCGGCGGAACCGGGGCAATAGACGGGTCACACGACGGGTTAATGAACGGAGCACACTGCCACCGGCCGCACATCGGGTCAGGCCGCACCGCTGGTGGCGCCACCGCTGGATCTCCCGCAGCTGGGTCAACTGGGGCAACTGGACACCCGCTGGCTGGTGACGTAGCTGGGCCCTCCTCCTGATGGGTACTGCTGTCTGAACCTGCTGTTGTGTACTAAAGCTGGATCCAACAGCTGGGTCCTCCTGCCTTGTCAGGTCCTGCTGCCTCGTCCCACAGCTGGGTCACGTTCCTGGGTATCACACAGCTGGGTTCTCCTTCTAGGTCCCATGGGCTGATCCTGCACGGTCTGATCCTGCACGCAGGACGCATCTGCTACACCGGGCTCCACTGCCGATACCTGCAAACTGATACAGACGCCCACAGCGAGCTTACTTCCACCAGTCCCGCGGTCTTAATTCTTAATTCTTAATTCCACCGCGTCGGATCGGCCACCCGTTCTCTGTCCGGTTTCACTGAATTGTACATGCAGTGTCTGGAGTAGTAGCGATCCGCTGGCTGCACCCTCTCTGACCCAGCGCCTGTTCCGGGCGCGTGCCGAGGGTGAGTGGAGCCGAAAGCGGCGCGGTGTAGTGAGGAGTTGAGCCTCAGGCGGCGCGGTGTGGGTGAGCTGATGCGGTGAACAGTGGCCACCTCACGTCTAAGTGGTGACTCTCAGCGACTATAGACGCTCTTCAACAGGAAGCTGATGTCACCTTTAAGCTTGGAAGCAGAGTGGAGGATCCCAGTTACGGCTTTAGGGAGACGGCGGGTAACCAAAAAGGCGCCTGGCACTATCGCTAAATAGAGCGATAATGCACAAATAATTCAAAGCGCTGTAGCCAATTGAATGATTTTCAGCTTCCTAATATCCGCTCTATTGTAAATAACGTAGCAGCATCAATAAGTGTCCTCTGCCTTTAACGAGAAAAATAAAACAAAATAGTCATCAGAAAGATGAAGCTATTGAACACCGGTCTCTGTCGACAAAGAATTTACAGCCTGAGTCCACCATTTCAGACGTTGCCATCCGGGACAGAAAAGACGCGATTCGGTAGATGATCGGGTGTCATGAGCCGGCACCACGTCCCCGACCTCCTCAATATCGGCCAGTGATACTGGACCGGGTCAGACGGGGTCAGACGGGGTCAGATGGGGTCAGACGGGGTCAGACGGGGTCAGACGGGGTACAGCTGGGGGTAGACGGGGTTCAGAACGGGGCGACGGGTCAGACGGGTCAGCCGGGGGTCAGCTGGGTCAAGCTTAGGGGTCAGAGGTGGTCAGATGGGTCAGAGCGGGGTTCGGACGGGGTGCGAACGGGGTCGAACGGGGTCGAACGGGGTCGAACGGGGTCGACGGGGTCAGACGGTGGTCAGACGGGGGTCAGATGGGGTCAGATGGGGTAGACGCGCCGCGCTCAGACGGGGTCAGGACGGGGTCAGACGGGGTCAGATGGGGTCAGACGGGGTCAGACGGGGTCAGACGGGGTCAGACGGGGTCAGACGGGGTCAGACGTGGTCAGACGGGGTCAGACGGGGTCAGACGAGAGCAGCCAGAGAACAGTGTACCGGATCAGAACGGGTAAAAAGCCAAACAGACGGACGTTAAATACCAGCCAAAGGTCGATATTCGAACGGTCAGTCGGGGTTAAGTCGGATAGACAAAGACAAAGCGCGGCGTGTCGAGTGGGGCCGGCTGCAGTGGCCGGTCTATTCTCGGCTGTCTGATCTCAGTCAGGTGAGGCGTGAGACTGAGGTGACAGCCGCCGTGCAGCCGTGATCCGATCTGATCGGCTCTGACCGCACGCCACCAGGACCGGTCGGTCGGTGCGACACGAACACACCATTACCCAGAGTGGACGGTGACCTACCTGCTGGCGGCACGCTCAACACACACAACACACGAAAGACAAGCTCATTTGGTGACCTGCTCTTCATAAGCGACAGCAGGTGCTTGGCGACCGATTTAAAATAGCAGGCATATGTCCTCAATTAGAAATCGATCGACAGCGAGCATCTGTTTGAAAACTACTTCCAGAGCATTGTCAAGAAGGTACAACACCATTTTTTAGTTCGAATTAATCGCCTTCATAAACATGTCCAAAATAAATGCATGTTAACATCGTGTAGTTACTCACTAGTCACTACATATCTGTTTCTAGAAACATTAATCGTGTTATATATTTTAGCGACAGGGGCGTAACCACGAGCCCAAAGTTACTGGGTACACTGGCAGTTCACAAACGCTTAGTCATGTCCTAAAAATAACCCTCTCTCACAAAAATAAGCATTTAGGCCACTCAATTTCTAGTGCTGAGTTTTTTATATTTAACTTATATTAATTTTAACTCCTAATCTATACAGCTGCATCATTGGGAACTGATGGGCTGTCGCGTCTCCCTAATGCCTACATCCAACCCTTATGTTGTTGTAGTTGTGCCCGTACCGGGGCGCCACAACTCCAGCGGCAGCATTTCAGTTTCTTTTTGGGGGGGGCGCTAAGCCTTTCAGGGGCTCCAAGTAATACAACGATACTGAAAAAATGGCGTTGGGGGCGACATCACACGGTACTTGCTTGTACGGGCGCTTATATAGGGGCCGGGGTAGGCCAGTGATAAACACTATGGACTTCGGTGCGGAGACCGCACCGACCGTGGGAAGAAAAAGGCCATTTGTAATATGCCCCTCTAAAAATATAGTGAGCCAAATCCGGATATATTTTTCGGTGGGAGTACCTTGTGCCCCCTGATCCAAAATTGCCCTCCCCTGGAGTGAATCCTGGGTACACCACTGGTACCATTGTGCTTCTATAGTAGGTATGTATTCCATGTGGGGATATGGCTGCATCTTGTTCATGTTGCATTTGTATGTTTGTATTATGTGAAATCCAGCTCTTCTGCAATACTCTTGTATTTTACTGTATTGTTATCACGAAAATGTTTCCAGCAATGTGACAATAAACACGCGAACGGTGACTTGTTTTTATACGCATACTGTTATTTTGACGTTGGGCTACGGCAAGAGTTATCATGTTCACTTCAGATTCTTCAGCGTTTTAAATAACCTCCCTGGGCTTCACTGGCATTGACAAAAATGAAGTGAATTGGCCCGTAATAAGTCTTAGGGAAAATACGCCCATGCCAAACAACACAGCCAAACAACGCCGCCAAGGCACCGTGTGGTTCGCTGGGCATGGGCCTTTGGCGTTCTGGATCACCGACGAATGAATGTTGGTGCGTGGCTTAGGAGTATCAATGCCTAATTAACGGTTAATAAAGATGCACTTTACTCGTAATTATTTTATATTCAGGCCAGACGCACAGGCGGGCAGATCCCGCACCCGTCGCTAATCGCTTCTATGCCACTAAATTATTGCGACAGCGTAAGAACGTCTGGATCTATCAGGCGCTATCAGGCGACGGGCTCTCCCAAGCTCCACGGGGTAATACACGCTTCTGACAAAGCTCGGTGGTGCAGAGGAGCACCGAGCAATATAAGCCTCTCCAGCCTCCACAAAGGACCCATAACTGTAATTAATGTAAGTATTGCTGTAATTAGTAATTATTAATACTGTAATTCTGCCTCCACAAAGGCTTCATATACTGGACCGAATATATACATGTATATGTGTGCCTTGGTTACCACATCACATCAATGGCTCTTTTTCAATAACCTGAACGCATTTGCTTGGAGATGGAGCAGAGAAACCTGTCAGTTTCGCGCCGGCTATACGGCAAATCAGTGAGAAAAGAAACCCATGGGTCACGCTCTGCGACATCATTACAACAGGTTCGCAGTATTGATGCAACTCTATATTGATCTCTCTCCCTCTATCGCTTTCGGTATCACTTTTCTCAGGATGTTCTTAAGCTTCTTATCCAAACACATGACCCCATATTCTTTACTGTCTTTCGGCGTGGGGAGGCGCTACAAAAAACTGAACTGTCTCGGGTCCAAAGTCACCAACTTTGCCGCAAGGGTCGTGACAGGTGCGAGGCGGAGCGACAGAATCGGTCCAGCACTCCGGGCACTGGGATGGCACAGGATGGAGCAGCTAGTTGAGGAGCGAGATATGTTAAAGGTTTTCAAGGCACAGCACTTTGAGTTCGGCCCTCCTGCGGTGCGTGATATGTTTGTCGCCAGATCCGCTGTGTCTCAGCGTGACACCCGTGCGTCCGATGCAGGTCAGCTTCACCTGTCTCGGTGTCGTCTGGAACAGACCCGGAGGTCGTTCCGCTACCGCGCGGCTGTGGCATGGAATAGACTGTCGAAAAATGCTACCAGTAGTGCCTCAGTTGCGACTTTCAAACGTGCCCTTGGTACGTTGCGATGGGGAAAACTTCACAGCGTTCTTTGAGTAGTAGAATGTCATTTGTAGGTGTTACCTGAATGTTTTTTGTATTGATTGATTGATTGACAAATTGTATTGTTGTGACGAAGATGTAAGGAGCCCAGAATAGCCACTTGTAGATGGGCTTCAACAAATGCATACATGCACTAATCAGAACGATCTATTTTAAGTCGCTACGCGGAATTTCCACTTCAGGGAATTATATGTGTTGTTTGGCCGCAGCTCTGCTGCAGAGTGCAAATACAGGAGCTTGCTCACGGTACCCAGAAATCGCAATTATGACTTGAGGCATGCCGAGGGCACCGCAACAAACCGATTATACGTTAGGAGTCGTCGTAACACAGGTCAGTCATTTATGCAATTGTCAATTTTATTCCTGTCAATGTCTCACAGACTATCACAGTCAAGATTCAGTCATTCAGTTCAGTGTGTATTTGGATCTGCGAAGACCGCGAAATGTTCAGAAATCATATCCTGGCATCGGTAAGCACCCAATAACAACCTACTGCGGATGTAGATCTAGCACATAAGGTTATGTAGTTATTTGTACATATACTATTTTCCTATCTTAATCATTAACAGTCTTTCAATTTTGTAATCCAGCACATTCTATATCAATGCAAAGTGAACGTACTTGCGTTTGGTTGTTACTAAATGTAAAGGTTTCCTTTTTAAATATTTGAAGACAACACTGTTGTTTTTACTGTTTTATCCCTATTGACTTCTCGGCACATTTTAAAACTAAATAAATGCAAGTTGGTGTCTTCAAGTTGTACAGGGTAGAGTACCCAGTACAATTTAGTGTTTTCAATTGTACTGGGTACAGTGTACCCAGCGGTGGTTACGCCCGTGTTGAGCGAAGCCAAAAATCATTAGGAAAAACAATTGAAAAGTATAAAACTGATGGTTATAATGACTAATGAGAATGTTGCGTGGAACAAACCAGGATCCCAGGATCATATCCCGGTGAAGTGACGGCAATGACCCAGTGGATTAACCGTACAGCGCCTGTTAGCGAGAACACACGCCTCTGCCACCCCGCCGCTGAATGATATCCGTCCCTGTCGCCGTTCTATGGCATCACGAACATTACGGCCGGCGCGGCGCGCTACACTGCGACCCCCGGCCGCTCCACAGTGCTATTGTGTTTCTAGTGGAACAAGAAGCTATTCTCAGTGAAACCTACCGTGGTCGTAAGGTTGAGCTTCACCACTGTGTACTGCCGTCAAATCTGTGGGTTGCGTCTTACATATATGAAACGTCTTGCAAAGGTTCGCGTGGAAATTAGGAAACCGACGCTCGAATGTCTGCATGGATATATATATAGACAGGAAGGTATATTGTGACGAAGCAAACATCAAAACTGCCGTGAGAGTGCGAAAGTGTTCTTTATTTGCATTTAGCTCATCGCTTGCTGAATAAGTTTGCAAGAAACCAAGCCACTATTTTTCTGTCGGACTCATATGAACTGTGCGGCGCGGAGGAGCACTTCATCACATCCAGCACCCCTGCCTTTTGCCATGGGGACCATGGCGGTCGGAGGGAAACCCGCTGACCGACAATAGTCTGCCGGAATTCGAACAACATTACGCACGAACAGCGATCAGCCATCTCTAATGTCATGATTGCCTCCCCGTCGTTTCCAGTCCACCATCGATTATACAATCATACCAGTCAGTGATATGGTTCGGTACCGCTGAAACCCAGCTGGAATGGGTTTCATACATAAAATCGTAAAATCCCTGGTAAAATCCCTGGTATATTAAGATTAAAAAGGTAAAGGTTAATGTCAGCAATATCCCTCCCGGATGTGGCTGGCCGAGAGAAGCACTCGAAGCACACGAGAGAGCCATTAAGAAGCACTCGGTCTGAGCCAGGAGTGGTGGCCCACTCACTGAGTACGGAGCCCGGTCCGGTCGCTACACCTATGCAGCGCGCCGACACGGACAGGTTGCCCTCCAGCCACTGGTGCGGCATCGACAGCGTCTGCTCAGACAAGGCACGCACACGGAGAGCCACGGTCAGCTGTATGTTCGGGAGGTGGCAGACAAACGAACGGCAACTCGCCGCACGGCGGGGCAAACAGATCAACAAACGCTTAGCCGGTATGTCAAGATGGCACAGAGAATGCTACCCTAGTAGCACACATTACTTTCACGACGTTGTGACAACGTTTTCACGACGTAATTACGTCATATGAACGTTGTCAACGTTGTCCTGACGTTGTCAACGTTGTCCTGACGTTGTCAACGTTGTCCAGACGTTGTCAACGGTGCCATGACGTTGTGCCAACGTTATGTGCTACTAGGGTAAGTCCTCGGTACCGTTTGCCAATGCTGACTGTGGCAGACGTCACTACAGCGATAGCTGGCGGTCGACACGGTGCCACTGGCTCCACCACTGTTCCGCAACACACGCGTGCTATGCGGGAGAGTCGACCACTTCAGAAGTGGAAGTTCAGAAAATGCAGGCCTTGAGTAAGTGTAGGTTGCAATATGGGATCTACAAGCAAAGGGCGTCATTTCTGAAAATGATTGGTAGGGCCTAATGCTAACTTTATATTTTCAATGTCATTCTTTACGCATGCAACGCCATAGGCCTAATGTTAAAATGTGAAATTATTGGTAGGGCTCGGGCCCTACCAGGCCTATAGAAAACGACACCCATGTCTACAAGCATCAAACACTTACTTTCAGTGCGACATTTAACTTACAAAAATGTGTCACTCAACAACTGCTATTCATACTTTAAAGGAAATATGGCTCCGCGTTCCGCGTTCACCTTTCACATGGGGTTTTGAACTGAGATAGCAGATTTGTAGAGCAGATCGAAAAATATGTTGAGGCTGAACAATTACCTCGCTACGTTAAGTAGTTTCGACCAGGACTATTAGAAGACAAAGTTTCATTTCCCAGAAACTTCGCCGATAGTAATAACTTCGAGTAACTTTTAACTAACTCTAAGTAACTTTAAGTAGCTTCGGCATAGGAATAGTCGAGGGCTAGGTCCCCTGTTCAATAACTTTCTGGCGGTTACAGGCAACGGGGCAGTCTTTCGTGCCCCGAAACCACACCGAAACTTCTTCTTCTAAAAATGGTCCACTAGTCCTGTGTCGAAATTACTTAGGGTTGCGAGGTAATTCTTCCGCCACAACCCATTTTTTGACATGCCCTACAAATCTGCTATCTCAGTTCAAAACCCACTAAAGATGACCTTATTCCCTTTAACTGCTATGATAAATAACCGGCAAACTCGTGTCAGCTGATTGATTCCCACACGGAGCGCAGCCGTGCCGTTCCGCGTGCCCCCACACTCACGCCGTCATCATCCTCGATGATGTTGCGTCCGACGCTGGCCAGCGTGGTCCACTTGCACGGCGTCGACTCGTGCGCCGCGCACCGTTTGTGACACTTGAACTTGCACACCTCACAGCTCAACCCGTGAGAGGTCACCCCTGGAACACAGACAGACCAGGCCGTGAGATGTCACCCCTGGAACACAAGACAGCTCAGCCCGGGAGAGGTCACTTAAATAGACAAACAACTAGTTGTTTATTCTTGTTTATCTTACGTATTTGGAGAGCTGACAGCTCGTCCAATTCTGCATCGGGAATTGATGACCGCTAAGCGCGCAAATTCATTCAAGGAAGAAAATCGACGCAGCCGTCTGTGCTATCATGTCATGTTCGCACGTCAGGGTCGCCGCGCGCTGGCAGGCCGGGACGCCACCCACCCGCCTTCACGGCCGGCAGCGGCCGGGCGCCGCGCTACCTGGCGCACGGCGTGAGATGTGTCGTGTTAACAAGGCTGGTCGTCAGTAGTCAGTAGGGGAGTCCCCACCCCTGCGATCCCACCCCCTGGCGGCGGAGGAGGGGTCGCACGGTACCGAGAATCGGCGGCGCAGCTGGAGAAAACAACAGTCCGCGGTGAAACAGTGAACCAGAGGGTGCCGTCGCCCGTCAGGGCACACGACGACGAGCTCAGTGCAATAAGAGGGGTCGTGCAGATCAGTGATCGGTTGACACTTAGGCCCGACCTACACGGGTGCGTTTTGCATGCGTTGCGTTGAGTTCCGTCACGTCTCGGTGCCTCTCAATGGGTCTTAATGCGTCTCAATGGGGTTGCATTGAGAGTTGAGACCCATTGAGACGCATTGAGATGCATAGAGACGCATTGAGACGCATTGAGAACCATTGTAAACCATTGAGAAGCACCAAGACGTGACGGAACGCAACGCATAAAAAAACGCACCCGCATGGGGCGGGCCTTAGCCGCGCATTCAGCAAATACCCATGTCCATACCGAAGTACGAACCATTATTGTAATTTGGTGTAAGCATCAGACATTATATTTGTTAAGTACCATGCTTACAAAATATACGTTACGCCCACGGATGTATTTTCGCTGGCAAGAGCTCTCCACAAATTACCTAATGTTTACACCTAGGGGTAATGTTGGTCCCTGAGATATATTTTGGCACTTAAAACTAACCCAAAACATCCCCAAATCACATAAATACGAACTCACATCCTATCCCTCGGAGGTCACCAAAGGTCACGGAAGGTCAAGCGAGGTCAGACAAAATTAAAGAAGGTCAGACTAGATCACCACATGTCATTTGAGGTCAAAGGTCTTCAAAGGTCACCCATACAAGTAGGCATATGATTTGGTCTACATCAAGCCTGACATACCCGCATTGACGACGTCATAGCCCCGTGAACAGACAAGTTTTTCACCATCCGAAGATGCGCAAAGCATGTCCAATTGTCCAAATACAACGGTGAAGGTTTGGTGGGAATTGGTCGAGTCATTTACACGCTAAACAAAATGACTTCGCGAAAATCGCAAGGTCATCCGTTTCGACATTTCCAACCACTGCACTGCATTGTGCAGCGGTCACTGGTCGACCATGCCGGGAGCCAGCTACAAGACATTCGAGAACGCAGTGGGATATGGGTCAACAGCTAGATTGAACGGCAGTAATAAACGAAATGTCGAAAACAAATATCGCATTGACGTTCAAGGAAAGCCAGGGTCCGAAGATTGCTTTGAAGCCAGGGAGCAGTGGAAAATTCAGCCTAAAAAGTACCGAAAGTAGGATATAGAGTGATAAATTCAGCATAAAAAGACCATAAGATGCACTCGGTAGTCGGTCTTTTGCAAACTCAGTCATGAAAATCAGCTGTTACAAATGACAATACTTTCCTAACATGCTTTTTTCATCCACAGGTTGATGTTAGCATTAGTAGGTAATGTCAGTGCTAGGGTTATAGCTGTCCAATACATATTGATTTAGGGAGTGGAAAATTCACAGTAAAACTGGGAAAAAGGTGGGAAAATATTACCCACGGGCCACAGGGTATCATTTTCCATCCAAATTTTGAAATTCTAGAACACAGGGAAAGCACATACCTAAGTATGTTTCATTAACGCGGCTAAAAATAAATAAATACAGAACCGACCATCTTCATTCACAGCTTTGTTGCACGTCTTAACGTTGGCTATACGTATGATCCCAGAGGCTACAGACGGATTTGCCGTTCGGTGTGTATCTCTCTGTGCGGGCCGATAACACTCAGGGCCGTGTTCAATTATATTTGTCCGCGGAGCCGCGATCGATGACGTCATCAGCTCTCTATTGCGGTCGTCAGCCCCTGGCTGGCCACCACCATCATCAGTGCGGTGCGGGCTGCTCGTCCAGTTAAGTCGCACTTCTCCCAGCCCCGATTCCAGGGTGAAAAGACAAACGATAAAAAGTAAAAAGACGGAAAGTGAAGGGACGAAAAGTCAATGGATGAAAAGTCGACATCGCTATAAGTCGAAAGATAAAAAGTGGAAGCGGTAAAAAGTTAGCATGGCAAAAAGTATACAAACTATAAGTCGAATAGTACAAAGTCTTATAGATAAAAGTCGAAACATAAAAAGTCGAAAAGGTAAAAAGTTAACATGGCAAAAAGTAAACACGCTAAAAATATAATAATAAAAAGTCGTATAGATAAAAGTCAAAAGACAAAAAGTTGAAAGATAAAAAGTCGAAAGATAAAAAGTCAAAACGGTTTGATGTAGGTTGGTTTGGCGGGGCCGGGTGAAAGTGTTCGTGGTCTCGGCCTTCGGCTTCAGGGTCGGGAGGATTAGCGTAACGCTGTATGCGCTCCACGCTTCGGCCTGCAGACGCTTTTTCATACTAACCCTATGTGGCTAGGGATTAGCGAGTCAGATTAAGCTCGGGCGTGGGTCACGAAAAAATTGGTCTGTTGACTTTTCACACTGTTTTTGTCACTTTTTGACTTTTTGTCACTTGACTTTTTATCTGTTTGACTTTTGGTCTGTTTACTTTTTTCCATGTCGACTTTTTGACAGTTGACTTTGAACCCTGTTAACTTTTCGTCAATTTACTTTTTATCCGTTTGACTTTTTCACCGTTGACTTTTTTCCACGTCGACTTTTTACACGCCGACTTTTAGGACTTTTGACTTTTTGCTATTGACTAAATGTCCCTTTACTTAACATCGGTTTACTTTTTGCCGTTCGACTTTTCGTCCGGCAGCTCCCAGCCCCACCTCCGCCCACGCCGGCATTCACCAGGCGCTCCCGCGGCAGACAGACAAGCTGAGCAGCTGCTGCCAACTACCACCAGGTGCGGTGATCAGTACACCACCCCGCACCGCTCCGTCTCAGTCAGCCACGACCCGCACACAGAGGCGCAGCCAGGGGGTAACGGGTGCAATCCCCCGCCCCCCTACGGGACACAGAGGACCCATCGAGAATGACCCAGATACCCTTTGCATTAGCTAAATGGCTTTCAAAACGCCACAGAGGAGCCCTCAAACCAGGCGAGAGGTCACTCCGGTGCATGTAAAGGGCCCTCAGAGACACTGAAGTGCTTTCGAAGCCAACCCAGGGGGCCTCTTGGGCATGTCCAGGGGCCCATTGAGCCCACTTAAGGGCCCCAAAACCTGCCCAGGGGCCTCCCGAGCATGTTCAGGGGTCATTAGAGTCTGTTCAGGGGCCTCTCGAGCTTGCCCTGGGCCCATTAAAGGGAATAGTTCACCTTTAACATAGGGTTTTGAGTTGAGATAGCCAGTTGTGGCGCATGCTCGAAAATGACTTGTGACGCTTTCATACATTTTCCAAGAAACCTCCTTAATTATTTAATATTCAGTCCTAAAAGTCGGGACCAGGTAAACCCGGTAACTCCAATCGCTGATTGGCTGATTTTGGTTGAGTTGACGTATGATTATGACGCACAGATGACGTAGACTTGGGGAAAGTGTAAGTGCTGGACAAAACCATACTGTTTCAGTACCTCATTATTTTTATTGCAAGAATGGATTTGTCAGGTAATGGCATATCTAGTGATTTTGATGTTTAAATCTTCTATAAAAACCATTTGTATAAACAAACGTTCTGTAGGCGTATGCGTAGCGATCAGCGCTTGGCCTGAACGTTCCAGGCTCGCGTACAAATTGTTAATCTGTCCCCCCCCACTCACCGAACCCCCACCTCTACCAGTGCGCGCGTGCCGCCGTGTATGCGCCGCCGCGGGCGCAAGCCGCCCGCTGAGTGATATGAGCCGACCGGCAAGACCGGTACGCCAGTGACGTGTAGAGCGTGCATGACTTTGTGACACAATTCCAGGACGAACGCCCCCAGAGGCACGACAGTGAGCGCGATGGCGGACACTACACTTTTCATAGTGAAATCAATAGTGACGAATACCACTAAAGCAAGTAACTGTATTGGTTTTCAAAGCGTTTGATTTCCGCACTTCAACAATACTTGGGCAAGTACCACCATGTATACGACACGATCCCTCACTAACTCGCATGACGTTGCGTGCATTCTCAGCCAGCTGATCGCATTGACTTTTGAGGAAAAAAAATATTGAATATCACCAAATAATGAATTTTTAATTTGCTTTTTTCCGCGTAAATATAGGTTTTCTGACTTACTAGTAATATGAGATACTTAATTTTCTTGCTTCTCTTCATCATTTCTGAGCTTTTCTCGTTTTTTTTTTCTCAAAGGTGAAACATTCCCTTTAAAGCTTCACCTTTAACATAGGGGTTTTGAGTTGAGAAGCCAATTGGGCGCATGCTCGAAAGATGACTGTGACGTTTCACATTTTTCAAGAAACCTCTTAATATATTTAATATTCAGTCCTAAAATCTGAGGACCGGGTTTATACCGGTAACTCCAATCGCTGATTGGCTTGATTTTGGCTGATATGACGTTATGATTATGACGCACAGAGACGAAACTTGGAAAATGTAAGTGCTGGACAAAACCATACTGTTTCAGTTACCTTCATTTCCTTTTATTGCAAGAATGAACTTGCTCAGGTAATGCTATGCATAGTGATTTTTTGATGTTTAAATCTTCTATAAAACCATTTTGTATAAACAACGTTCGTAGCGTATGCGTAGCGTCAGCGCTGGCCTGAACGTTCCAGGCTCGCGTCTTGATCGTCCCTTCCCCACTCACCGAACCCCGCCCCGTACCAGTAAGCGCGTGCGCGCTGTTTTGATTGGCCGCCCGCGGCGCAGCCGCCCCTGAGTGGACGTGTAGACCGTGCGGCGTGCATGACGTGACACATAATCCAGACGACTCATGACCGCCCCAGAGCACGGGACAGTGAGCGACAGATGGCCGACACCTACAATTCATAGTGAAATAAATAGTGACGAATACCTACTTAAAAGCAAGTACTGTGATGTTAAAGCGTTGTATTTTCCGGCATCTTCAACAAGTACTTGGGCAAGTACACCTGTTGTACGACACATCCCGTCACTAAGTCGTGATGACGTTTGGGGCCTCTCAGCCATGCTGATTTCGCTATTTACTTTGAGGAAAAAAATGTGAATTATCACCAATAATTGACATTTTTAATTTGCTTTTTCCGCGTAAATACTAGGTTCTTGACTACATAGTAATTATTGATACTAATTTCTTGCTTTCTCTTCCATCATTTCTGAGCTTTTTCTCGTTTTTTCAAGGTGAACTATTCCCTTTAAGTCTGTTCGACAAAACAGCCAGCACAGTCCCCTGTCAGGCCATGGGCCCCTGAGAAGGCTGGAGAGCCCCTGGGAAGTTCAAAGGGCCCCTGTGCAGGTCAGAGGGGTTTCTGAACAGACCGACAGTGCCCCTGGGTGGGTCAAAAGGGCTCCTGTAAGTGAACATCCCGAATGGCCCCTAGTCAGCAAGGAGGGGCCCCAGGGCAGGTCGGAGGGCCCTCTGAGCATGTCAACAAAGCAGCCAGCGCAGTCCCTTGCCAGGTCTTAAGGGTCCCTTATAAGGTTGAATGGACCCTTGACAGACCAGAGGGCCCCTGCAAAGCTAAAAAGTCCCACTGTGCAGATCGGATCAGACCAGTGCAGATCGGACTCTGACCAGACTGAAAGTGTATTGTGGAGACTGGGGTAAGCCCTCTTTGTATTTAATATATATCACCCACTCCACAAAATGTCTTTCCGCGGATCCCCGCTGAGTCCCTGCACATGTTGGAAAGGCGTTTGCAAGGTCGGAGGGGCCCATATGAAGCGACCCTGGGTCTTCAAACAGCAATAATGCAGTTGTCCAGAGAATAAACTCAAAATTTTCGCGCCGCTCCGCAGTGCAATACATTTCAGAGTTCCGGGTCTTGAGGCAACAAAATACTCGAGGTTGGTATTGTTGGGGGTCACCTGTGCCGGCGCCGCCTCTTGGTTCACCGGCGCCTCGCTAGGCGCCGGTGAATGACCCGGGCCGGCTGACCTTGGCCCGGGCCGATCCCGGATCAGTCGGCGAGTGACAGGGACAGTTCGGTATGGGCGGCTGCACCGCACGTGTCCTGCGCTGCTATACTGGAGGAGGGGAATAGACGACGGACGAGTACCCGTGGTGTGTCTGGACCAGAGGACGGAGCAGAACACAACAGGTATAGCTGATTACAAATTGGTGTCGCTGGTTCCAAAGCTGATATGGCAGTTAACAAACTCCAGCTCCTAAAAGTCGGTATGGCCCACCTGTCATACTGCATTCTCCATCCTTGTAACGTGCCTTTTCATCCGATTTGTTAAGCTTTTTCGATGCTCGAAAATGGGCCCTTTTGAGGCGCCGCCTCCTCCCCGGACGAAATCCTAAATACGTGCCTGTTTCAGGAGCCCCTCCAAGGATCCTGAGAGTCCTGGTCCAATCCAGTTAATCAAAAGATAAAATAGATGTAAAAAGGGCCAAATAAAGTGGCCAAAATCCATAGATCTTTTAATATCCAGGGGTATTTTTTGGGGGAGGGTCCACCATGACTGGCTTCCCCTTTCCCAAGGTTTGGCTGCGCCCCAGCGCGCACACCACCCTCGCCACGCCCTACACCACCTCGCCATACACCGCACTGCTCCCGTCTCAATCAGCCACACTCGGCTGGGGCGCGATCCGCAGCAGTATCGCCGCTTGTTACAGACCGGACAGGCTGCACTCACAGGCCGCCCAAGCCGCTCAGCCGGGCGTTAAGCCGATAGATCGCGGCGGCGGCCCCGGCCACGCTAATAAGGCCAGCCGCGCGCGAGGTGAGCGCCGCGGTATCGACTCGCCTCCGGTGAGAGGCGAGCAGCGGGATCGAAAGATCGAAAGTCTATGATAGCGACCCGCATCGCCGGCTCCTGCAGAAGCTCGGATGGTACGGTATTGGCACGTACTGGTGTCGTGACTGGTTGAATGAGCGCTTTCAGCGTGTGCAGGACAGCGACAGTGTCCCAGTATCGCACGGGGGTGCCTTCTTGGGCGAAACTTGTTGTTCACAAACGACCTCCCCTGTTACTTCACTGACACCAAAATTGTAATGTATGCCGGTGATGTACAGTTCATCCACTCAAGCGAGCCCGGCAACATCCAAACTGTAAAGCAGCATGTGGAGGACACATTGAAAGCGGCACACGTTTCGTTTGTTGTCATTAGTTTAAAATTCAACCGCAACAAAACAATGAATCATAGTCGATTCTCATCTCCCATGGGAAGCACAAGTATGACTCGTGCGGTGTTGCTACGCTACGCGCGTAGCTCGGTCTTCAAAATTGTTACATAATCTTTTACATTAAGTTAATAAATTGGTAATAGAATCCCTAGTTTTTCCCCACATTATGTATTGTATCACTGTATGGGGAGGGTATGGGATAACGCAGAAATTACAGAAGGTTCATTATCACTGTGCTCGCGTCGTGTTTTGCGCCCGTAAATCAGAACTTGTTTTCCCACTTCTTGAGGAACTGCAGTCGTCAACAATTGACATGCGCGCATGTGAGCGGGATATCGCAATGCTTTATCACACATTCGGTCACCGTTATGCGCTCGGTGCCTGCGAGAGTCTACCAGCCATCGCCGTGACGTGACACTCGGGCCACAGCCGCTGGACTGCTGCAGCTTCCACGTGTTGTAACAAAGTTAGTAGTTATGACATGGCCGTGATTTACTTTGCCTTATTTGGTATTAACTGCTAAGCGGAGTGGTATTGTTCACACCACTCCGCTTAGCATCACACAAATACGGCAACAGGATCACAGTTGGCTTCCTCTAACGAGTTATCTAGACAGACATATACTTCACTTCTAGGACATCTTATCCAATGTCATTGTTTAAAGGGAATATAGCACCTTGGGAAAAGTATGTAGAATGATGGAGAATAATGCCCTGATTACGGTCTGGCATTCATTGGTTTGCGAAAAAAGTCAGAATTTGTTTTTGCCTAGATTTTGAAAAATATGTTAATATGTTTACCATGTGATTCGTCACACCAACTCTTGCGTCACCAAAGCGAGAGTTTTGTCGTCACCAAGGAGGCATCGAACGGCTAAACTTGCGCCCGCCAGTGACGCTGACTGTGTCCGGCACCGCACGATGGGTGCACCGGTAGGCGTGAAAACGCGCTGGGCTGGTGCGACGCCGGGATACTGTAGCATCGTGGGGCCAGTAGTGGGTCGTGGACGGTTATTAGCATATCGTGACCACTAGTGCTGCGGGACCGATATGTCCGACGCGTGGGCGTCGGGGGGAGGTAACGAAATACCGGGCGGATCCGGTTTCAAAAGCGAAGTGCGGTGCAAATCACTGGCACGATACTCTGTGCGTTGCGAAACGTCACGGGATTTGTGAGCTTGACCACAATTGACCACTTAGTGACCACCGGTTTTTTGCAGTTGGGATCCGACTCACAGAACTAGGGTTTGCTTGTGGAGGGAAAAATTTCGGGATTTTGGGGTTTCTCAGCACACCCGACAATCTGGCTATCTCAGTTAAAAACTAATGTTAAAGGTGCTATATTCCCTTTAATGATGCTCACAAGACCACCACAAGAAGCTCTCTCATGGACTGGGGGAAAAACCAAGAATATTTAGACCTTTGTTTGACTATCTCTCCAATGGTAACTGCAATACAAACAGATAGGAAGCGACAGGACCACGGTTGAGGTTTTTCTGGAGAGTTTTCTGGACGGACCGAAACTAGACAGTGCTCAATGATTCTCAAAAGGCCATCAAAGAAGCACTCAAAGAAGAACCACCTCAATGGACTGAAATCCCTTCGAAGAAGGGATTTCGAAGAAAGGTTCTGCATTCATAAAGAACATGAAGATCTTTCTTTGGCAATCCCTGCCACGGTTACCAACAAACAACGGAGCATATTAATGAAACAGCATAGTCTCGTATGACTACTTCTGAGAG